>JAVJIF010008792.1:0-161997 GCA_038442645.1 Agave tequilana
CAAGTTTAATATGTTTTAGTTTTTAGTTTAACCGGTTTTGGATTTCATATACACATATATATGGTTTTCATGAATAGATAGAATCAAACAAGTTTACATGGTTTAATGTATATTAGATTTCTTCTATATACATCTGTGCTTAATACATTTAGAAAAACTTATTTTGATGGTCTATTTCATGTGTTTAGAGTTTTGTATTTAACAAAACTTATATTTGGAATTCATGTCAAAAACATAGATATATCATGTACATCTGTATTAGATTCTATCCATATATAATATGCTTCAAAAGAGTTTTAAAAATCTTGTATTTGTATTTATACAAGTTTGGGAAAATCGGATTTTCATTTCAAAATTTGGTTTTCGAAAAATACGATTTTTGTTTAAAGCCAAATATTTCAAATCACAAAAATAGTTTAAATAGTTTGTAATATGTGTTGATTTTTATCACATATATTTGTTATTCAAAGATCTTACATGAACTTATTTTTGTGGAATTTATGAGAATTTATGAGATTTAATTGGAATTAAAATAACCAAGTTTCAATACCTATAATTCCCAACTAGACCACACTGGCGGTCGACCGAACGTCGACCGGACCAATGGTCGGTCGACTGGACCGGTCGATCGATGTGCACGAGGACATGCACGGACCCAACCTACAAGGTCGGTCGACCACACGGCTGATCAACTGTAACACCCAACTCTTGGGTACTGCCGGTCGGGCGGTCGACCGACAGCCTTAGCCCGGTCGACCAGGCGGTCGACGGAGGCACAATGGTTTATAAATATGACCGTTGCGCCGGTCGACCGACCAGTTGACCGGAGGTCATTTTTTGACCTTTCAGGCTGCCAATAGCTCTTTTGTTTGGGGCCTATATAAAAGGGTCCTCTTGAGCTGTTTTGAACAAGGATTTTAGAGAGCAAATTTTCCCATCTATACAAGTGTTTTAGCAGCAAGTTTTTGAAGTATTTTTGTGCCAAAAAGATTTTTCTTTTATTTGTTTTAAGGGTTGAAAAATCAAGGAAAAAGAGATCTTTAGGGAGTTAGTTTTGATCTTCATTTCTATTTCATTCTAGTGTTTTTTTTCAAGTATTTTGTTTGTGATTTTGATTTTCAAACACCTTGTTTTTCTCACACTTGAGCTATCATCTCTATCCTATCTATAAGATCTTGTTTTTGTGGGAATTATAGTTTGTGGTCTATTGTAATCATCAAGAGTTGTTTGTGGTCTCTTGTGATCACCAAGTTGCAATCTTTCTTTTGCTTTGACTTTGTGCCTATCCCTCTATGTTAAAGGAGGTTGTGCTTTGGGTTGTGGCTATCCCTCTTTGTGTAGAGGTGATTTGGTTGTGGTTTGTCTTTGAGCCCTTATCCCTCTTTGTGTAGAGGTGATTGTTGTTTTGACTTTATGCCTTGCCTCTTGTGTAGAGGTGGTTATGTTAGATCGAGGAGTTGTGTACTCCTAACCTTGTACTTGCAAATTCCTCGGTGGAGGTTCCTTGTGTGGAGGTCCTATGTGGACATAGTGGAAATCCTTCTATGTGAAAGTAGGGACGTAAGCAGTGGCTCGAACCTCGAAATATACCTTGGTGTTTGCGTTTGATCCACTATCTCTAAACTCTATCTCTCTTATATCTTGCATTGTTTTACATTTTTTCATATCATACATGCGAGATATTGTTTGTGTGTGCCCTACTTGTGTTGAACGAAGAGAGCTTCACATAGCACCTCAACTCTTATTTAGAGGAATCTAGAGGGGATAGTCCAGAGCCCATCCAGAGAATTTTGCTACACTCTTTGGTTGCACTTAGTGCGGTGCAATTAGTTCTTAATTCTGCATTATTTATCATTAGATTAGCTATACACTTATTCACCTCCCTCTAAGTGCATTTTCAATTGGTATCAGAGCCTACGCTCCTGATATTAGGTTTAACCATCTAGGCGTGAGATCTTGGCTTGCTAATCTATATTTGCATTTGCACACATATTATTTATACACTCATGGAGCACCTTTACCCTCACATGTTTGATGTTTCTAACATCGATATATGGTAGCTTAGTATGAGTGCTTATTTAAAACCCTATGTTTGCATGTTTATCTTGCCACTACCAAGAAAACCTATTTTGATAATGACAAGTATATTGAGACTAATGTACAAGCCCTAAAGGCACTAAAGCATACACTTAGTAAAGAATATTTGAGTATTGTTTCTCATTGTGATTCTGCTTTTGCAGTGTGGAATACTTTGACCTCTCTCAAGCTTCAAATGACAAACTTTGTAGAGAAAGAATCTAGTGATGATGAGTCCGAACAAGCTTGCTACATGGTTCAAGGGAATGACTCCCTTGAGGTAAACTCGGACACTCAAATAGATAATAGTGCTAGTTCTTCAGGTGATGACTATATGGATGTCGATGCTTTGAATAAAGAGCTTTCATTATTTTGTGAAAACTTACTTGAAAAGTACAAACTTTTGAAAAAGAAAAGTTTTTAATTAAAAGAAGAAAATGAGAATTTGGTTTCAAAGTTAGATAAGGTTTTGCATGAGAGGGTTGAGATTTCAAGTGAAAGAACTCATTGAAATCCCAACTTGACCTTGCCTTAAAGGAAAATGAAATTTTGAAAAATAAAAATGATTGTGAAGATGTTTTGAATAAAAATGAGGTTTTGGCTTCAAAACTTGAAATTATTTTAAAAGAGAACAATTCTTTGAAAAATAAAATTGCTTTAATTTCTAAAGAATTGGATTTGGTTTCAAATTAAAATAAATCTTTGAAAAATGATTTGTCTTCTCATGTTTGTCATATTTCTATGCTCTATCTACTAGTAATAAACATGTTGCTTACTCCACATCTTCTTCAATTATTGAAAGTGATCTATGTGCTTTGTAAAAGAGTATTGATAGTTTGGGCTCCACTTTGAGCCAATGTGTCATGAACACACACGATTAGAATTCATTTTTCGTAAGAAATATGCTCCTCATATGCATGCACACAAACCATGGCATACAAACGCTTATCATGCACACACATGATTCTATGTATGCTCATGCGTACACTTGTACACATTGTGCACGTAAGGGACTTAGTGATCAAAAGACCACAAACCAATTCTTTTCTACAAAAACAAAGATCCTAGGAGAGGATAGAATGAATAGCTCAAGTGTGAAAAATCAAGATGTTGGAAAACAAATCACAAGGAAAAATACTTGGGAAAACAACTTAGTAATTGATAGAAATGGAGAATAAAGCAATATCCCAAATCTATATTTTTCTTTGATTTTTCAACTCTTGAAAATGAATAAAGAATGATCTATAAAACCAATAAACTCTTTTGAAAACTTGCTTTTAAAATACTAGAGAATAGGTGAATTTTTTTTCTTGAAAATCTTTACCAAAACAGCCTACAAAGGGGTATATATAACCCTCAAAAACATATTTGCCCGTTGGCTGCTGACTAGGCCAGAAATGGCCTTTCGGTCGACCGGCCGGTCGACCGGCCAACGGTCAAATTTATGACCGTTGAGCCTTCCGATCGACCGCCCGGTCGACCGGGCCCTGAACCAGAGAGCAACGGCTCTCTGGCCGGTCGACCGCCCGGTCGACCGGGGCAATACGAGAGTGGGTTGCCTTCAGTCAGTCGACGCTCGGTCGACGGCCAACTGACACGGCCTTGTGCACATTCTTGTGCACGTTCGGTCGACCACTCCGGTTGACCGGCTCCTGGTCGGTCAATCGGAACGGTTCGACCGCCAGAGCCTGGCAGGCTGATAAAAGGGATTGAGAAACTTGGTTTTAATTCTCAAATAAATCCCATAAATTCTCTAAAAATCCACAAAATTAGTTTCAGTATAATACTTGATATACGAACTGTGGAAAAAATTCAACACATATGTCAAACAATTTGAACCATTTTTGTGCTATGAAAATTTTGCCGAAAATCAAAACTATATTTTCTAAAACTAGGATTTTTGAATTGAAAATTCATTTTGTCCAAAACTCATCCAAATACAAAAACATGATATTTGAAACAACTTGAAGCATATAGTATATGGATATAATCCAATATACATATAAAGATATATATCAATGTTTTTGACAATAAATCCAAAAATAAGTTTTGTTAAAATACAAAACCTAAATACATGAATAGATTATCAAAATAAGTTTGTCTAAGTATATGAAGCATAGATGTATATAGATCAAATCTAATATACATTAAACCATGTAAAACTTGTTTTGAATCTATCTATTCATGAAAATCAAGATCGGTTAAACCAAAAACTGAAAACCAATAAATATGAAACTTAACAAGTGTGTGTATTGTGAACTTGAGCATATCACACTATCTAGTCTTCTTGTAGAGCGCGTCTCCAAGTCGACTCGATCCAAACGTGATCCACCGAGCTTGACTCCAACGAGTGCTAGATATGACTTTGACGCTCGGACTCTTGAATCTTCATGTGAAAGGCTCCAAAACACCTTTGTTGAAGCTAATCACCTACTAATATCTTAGTTAAGTATCTGATACTAAACATCACAAGATATTAGTAAACATAATTGCATGAGTTAATCATCATTAAAACAAGAATGGAAGGCCTCTGGGCCAACAATCTCCCCCTTTTTGATGATGACAAAACTCATGGAGTTATTATATGCATGGATTAAAGTTAAGCTTCAAAAAAGCTCCCCCTTAACTCATGCATAGCAATAAAAATAAGATATTCAATGAAGCACGTGATATTTAAACAAAAGTATACAACAACTAGGAGAGAGAAACATGCATAAAACAAACATATGTTTCAAAAACCTTCTCCCCCTATTTGTTAAAACTCACAAAATCATTTTTCTCATATTCATAAACTCAATATATGCAAAAACACACTCATATTCATAAACTCAATATATGCAAAAACACAAATATGCATATATAAACTCAAAATCTTTCTCCCCCTTTTGTCAATCATCAACAAAGGGGTCAAAGAAAAACAATATTCTCCTCTTTTGTCTTAAACAAAAAAAATATTAATAAGGGGTGAAATCAAAAACAAAACTTTCTTGATACCAATTGAAAGAGAAAAAATATATCAATATAGTGCATCATGATATCAATGCAATATACCAATTGAAAGTACATAATTGAAAGTACATAATGTGGTATATAAAACAAATATAGATTTAAATACCAATGATACCAATTGTAAGTAAATACCAATTAAATACCAATTGTAAGTAAATAAATCAAAATTTTTGATATCAATAAAACATACCAATTTAAGTAAACTTATAGATAATCTTGATACCAATTTGTAAAGATTAGTACCAATGAAAATAATTTTCATCAAAAGCATATGATACCAAAAATAATCAATATCATTTTTTAATCATTTTTAACATAAAGTGTGGGAGAAGAATACCAAAACCAATTGAAAGGTGAAATGTGAATTTCTCCTCCTTATGAAATACCAAATAAAATGATGCATAAGCTTATATCAAATGCCAATTGAAACATAGTCAATTGAACTAAAATAGTCATTAAAGAAATCAAGCTTAGCATAACCAAAATTGTGCTCAAAGATATAGAGATATAGTAAGTACAAATAAAACATATATATGAGTATACAAAAGAATGTCAATAGTGATACCAATTGAAAAGATCCAATGATACCAATTGAAACACAATAAGATCAAGTGTATAACTCATATTACCTACACCCATTTCATGCACATGTTTAAAAAGATTTTCAATAAGAAGCATACAAGGCATGGTCACCCATCCAACCGCCCTTAAATGGGTAGGGTTTTCAAAAATAGGTTTGAAAATATAGTATATTTGAAAAGCTCTACCATAATGAAGAATACAAAATAGTTATAAAATAAAATTGTAAACTAGTACGAAATCCTTCAAGTAAGGAATAAAACAAAAATATGTTCCATGAAACATGAAAATCACTCAACAATTGAAACTCAAAAGATATAAAGCTCATATATAACTCATGAAAACAAAATCATGAGAAAATCTCAAATAATGTGAGTGTACAAGTTTTGTGTGAAAGACTTAATCATGAAAATAGTCAATTTACCTCAATAAGAAATTCCTTAAAAACATGAAAATTATCAAAACGATTTAATCTTCAAGGCATATGTATGTCTTGTACAAACCAAAGAATACATACATATCCAAACATAACCGAGTCCACAAAAGTATATGCATGAAGGCAAGTGGCTCAAGGATGTATATGTATAGCTAATAGTTTAGACAAAATAGACATATACATGAAGTTAAACATAAACATGAAAACATGTATAAAATGGGAATACAAGTTAAAATGTATGAATCATCAAAACTAGACTATACTACCAGTACATCTAATGGGTACAAATGAGCGTTCAAGCACAAACATATAATAGTCTATTTGTAGCTCACTAGTTGTACACGTATACATCCAAGTTTAATGAAAACAACATCTAATCATGTAATCAAAACATGAAGCATCAAAATAAAACTCATAAACTTACATATGATCATTATGTACATGCACATGCATAGATCTAGGACATACACATTAGTTAAAAACAAATGTGAGAACACAAAGATATAAATCCATATTAAACATGGGTGTCTCAAAAACTAAACATGTATATCACTAATCTAAATCTCATGGCATATAACATACTAATCATAAACATCAAGCCATGCTAAAAATGAATAATATGAAAGCATGTAAACATAAATGGGAGTTAGAGATCGTTACCAAACCAATAAGGGCAACTCTCCATGTCTCCAAAACAAGGTTGTCCTCCCACCAAACTCCCCTTGAAAGTGATGCATCCAAAATGTCCTCATAAAGCTCGGAACGCATCCACTTCAAGGCACCATCACTCTCACGTCATGCGAGAGCCCACACCTACATCAAAAACAATAGGGGTGGTCTTTGGTATCCATACTCTTTTGGGTCCATGGGGGTTAGTTCCTTTTCTAACCCAAACAAACTTAGTTGCTAAATTTACATCATGTATCTTATCATAGCAAAATTTAGCAAGGTGGCCCTTACGTTCACAATATGTACATATGTACACATGAGCATACAACGTGTGATGGATGTGTACGTGTGAAGCATGTGTATGCCGTGATTTGTGTGCATGCAAAGATGGAACTTGTTTCTTTCGAAACAATGATTCCAAACGTGTATGGTTCAAGGCACATTGGCTCAAAGTGGAGCCCAAACAATCCACACTCTTTTTAACAAACAAATATCATTATCAATCCTAGAAGAAGAGGTGCATGCAATAGGTGAGCTAGGTGAAGCTACACTACATGGCAAACATGTGAATCAATATTATTTTTCAAAGAAACATTTTCTTTAAACAATCTTTCAATTCTTGAGAAATCAAGTCAATTTGTTTTTTAAAGAATTATTCTCTTTAATACAAAATCAAATTTTGAATTTAATCCTCATCTTTTCTTCAAAATATATTCACAATTATTTTTACTTTTCAAAATTTTGTTTTCATTAAGAGCAAGATCAAGTTGGGACTTAAGTGAGTCAAGTTCACTCGAAATCTCATCCCTCTCTTGCAAAGCAATCTCAAATTTAGAAGATAAATCTTTATTCTTCTTTTAAACCAATATTATCCTTTTTCAAAAATTTATATTTGAAAGCAACTTTTCACAATTTTTAGCAAGTTCATTATTTATGGCTTGAGCCTCCATACTCTCATTGCAATATGAACTAGAACTAGCATCTAGTTGAGTGTCCGAGTGTACCTCAAAAGAGTCATTCCCTTGGACCATGAAGCAACGTTTGTCGGACTCGTCTCTCCTAGATCTTCTCTTCTTATCGATAATCTTTGGTAGCTCGGGAGAAGTCAAAATGCTCCATACTGCAAAAGCAGACTCATAGTGAGAAAACACATGTAAATAACTTTTATCAAGTGATACTCTAAGTGCCTTTAGGGCTATTGCATTGGCCTCTATATGCTTGCTATCATTAGAGTAGGATTCCTTAGTAATGGCAAGGTAAACATGTAAGCCTAGGGTTTTTAAATGACAACTCATAAGAACCTTCCATATGTTAAGTCTAGAGATATCAAACTGGGAGGAACATCCATGAGTGCAAACTATATGTGTCCAAGTGCAAATGCAAAAGATAGATTAGCTAACCAAGATCACACTCCTAGGTGGTTAAACCAAATATCAGGAGCGTAGGCTCTGATACCAATTGAAAGTACACTTAGAGGGGGGGTGAATAGGTGTACGGCTAATCTAATGAACTAAATGCGAAAATTAAAAACTTAATTGCAACAACACTTAATGCAACCAACGAGTGTAGCCGAATTCCCCGTGAGGGGCTCTGGACTAACTCCTCTTGATTCCTCTGAATAAGAGTTGAGGCGCTATATGAAGCTCTTGTGGTTAAGCACAAGTGAGGCACACACAAACAAACCAAGCATATAATGGATATATGACAATATGAATGATGCAAGGCACAATAGTAAAGAGAGAGTTAGAGTCAATGGATCAAACGCAAACACTGAGATATGTTTCAAGGTTCGAGCCACCAGCTCTACGTCCCGCCTTCAATCCACTAACTTGTCCACACAGGACTCCCACACAGGGAACCTCCACTGAGGATTTGGGACAATACAATAACGGGAGTACACAACTCCTCTCTCAATTACAAAAACAACCTCTCACTAGAGGCTAGGCACAAAGCCACCAATATCAACCTCACAAATGAAGGATAGGCACAAAGCCAATACAACCAATCAACCTCTCACTAGAGGGATAGGGCACAAAGCCACCACTCCACAAATCAACCTCTACACAAGAGGGATAACACAAAGTAGGAGGGTTTACAACTTAGTGATCAAAAGACCACAAACCAATTCTTTTCCACAAAAACAAAGATCCTATAGAGAGGATAGAATGATATAGCTCAAGTGTGGAAAATCAAGATGTTGGAAAACAAATCACAAGGAAAAATACTTGGGAAAATAACTTAGTAATTGATAGAAATGAATAACAAAGCAAATATCTCAAATCTATATTTTCTTTGATTTTTCCAACTCTTGAAAACGAATAAAGAATGATCTATAAAAATAATACTCTTTTGAAAACTTGCTTTTAAAACACTAGAAAATAGGTGAATTTTTTGCTCTTGAAAATCTTAACCAAAACAGCCTACAAATGGGGTATATATAACCCCCAAAACAGATTTGCCCGCTAGCTGCTGACTAGGCCAGAAATGGCCTTCCGGTCGACCGGCCAACGGTCAAATTTATGACCATTGAGTCTTCCGATCGACCGGGCCCTGAACCAGAGAGCAACGGCTCTCTGGCCGGTTGACCGCCCGGTCGACCGGGGCAACCCGAGAGTGGGTTGCCTTCAGTCGGTCGACCGCTCGGTCGACCGGCCAACTGACACGGCCTTGTGAACATTCTTGTGCACATCCGATCGACTGCTCCGGTCGACCGGCTCCTAGTCCGGTTAACCGGAACGGTCGACCGCCAGAGCCTGGCAGGCTGATAAAAGGGATTGAAAAACTTGGTCTTTAATTCTCAAATAAATCCCATAAATTCTCTAAAAATCCACAAAATTAGTTTCAGTATAATACTTTGATATACAAACTTGTGTGCAAAAATTCAACACATATTTCAAACAATTTGAACCATTTTTGTGTTATGGAAATTTTGCCAAAAACCAAAAACTGTATTTTCTAAACCTTGGATTTTTGAATTGAAAATTCGTTTTGTCCAAAACTCATCCAAATACAAAAACACGATATTTGAAACAACTTGAAGCATATAGTATATGAATATAATCCAGTATACATATAAAGATATATATCAATGTTTTGACAATAAATCCAAAAATAAGTTTTTGTTAAAATACAAAACCTAAATACATGAATAGTTTACCAAAATAAGTTTGTCTAAGTATATGAAGCATAAATGTATATAGATCAAATTTAATATACATTAAACCATGTAAACTTGTTTTGAATCTATCTATTCATGAAAACCAAGATCGGTTAAACCAAAAACGAAAACCAATAAACATGAAACTTAAACAAGTGTGTGTATTGTGAACTTGAGCATATCACACTATCTAGTCTTTACAAATGGATCTAAAACGCTAAACTAAACACTGTGCCGAAGTCTTCTTGTAGAGCGCCGTCTCCAAGTCGACTCGATCCAAACGTGATCCACCAAGATTGACTCCAACGAGTGCTAGATATGACTTTAACGCTCGGGCTCTTGAATCACCATGTGAAAAGCTTCAAAACACCTTTGTTGAAGCTAATCACCTGCTAATATCTTGGTTAAGTATCTGAAACTAAACATCACAAGATTATTAGTAAACATAACTACATGAGTTAATCATCATCAAAACTAGAGTGGAAGGCCTCTAGGCCAACATTGTCCACACCTTATCATCCTCATACCAGTGGGCAAGTTGAGGTCTCCAATTGACAAATCAAGCTTATTTTGGAGAAGAATGTGAACCAAAATTGGAAAGATTGGTCCACCAAACTTGTAGACACCCTATGGGTCCACGGACCGCTTTTAAGATGATTCTAGGAATGTCTCCTTATAGGTTAGTCTTTGGGAAGGCTTGCCACCTACCCGTTGTGTTAGAGCACCGGGCCTTATGGGCAATCAAGTAGTTGAATTTCGACTTGACTAAGGCCGGTGACCTTCAGAAATTACAAATTTTGAATTAGAGGAGTTGAGAAATGAGGACTATGAAAATGCTAAGATCACTAAAGGTAGAGTTAAGATTTTTCATGATAAACCATCATAAGAAAAACTTTTGCCCCTGGACAAAAAGTCATACTCTATAATTCTAGGCTTCATCTTTTTACAGGAAAATTAAAATAAAGATGGACTGGGTCATTCGTTATAAAAATTGTGTTTCCACACGGTGTTGTAGAGATTAGTGGCACCAAGAATGGAAATGACTTTAAGGTAAATGGTCAACGCCTCAAACCTTTCTTGAAATCGGTGCCGGTAAATGAAACAGCTAGGGGTCTTTTCGACCCAATGTATCGGTAACTTCCTCTTTTCTATTTATTTCATGCATCTATACATTTCTTTCATACATTGGGGACAATGCATGAGATAAGTGTGGGGGAGAGCTCTAACATGACTAATATAACTTAAAAAAAGAAAAAAAACTTTTTGAAAGGTAAGAAGGATATTTTGATATTTTTTGTAAGAAATTAAGTCAATTTTAAGGAATAGAAAAATCATAATTAGAATTTCTTATACTTGGTCAAAATAAGATAACTTGTTTGATTTTCAGGCTTAGGAAGAAAGTGATGAAAGTAATTTAGTCTTGATCTTTACCTTGAAGAAATATGCACACTTTTTACACTTACACACTTAGGGTTCAAAGACAAAAATTTGTTGGCCCGAAGGCCCATTGCTCTATTTCTATGATGATTAACTCATGTAGTTATAATACTAATGATCTTGTATTTAATTAGTCTCAGATATTTGATCAAGATCTTAGTTGGTGTTTAGCTTCAACAAAGGATTTAAAGTCAAGTTTTGGAGCTTGCACAAATGTTGATTCAAGAGCTCACGCATCAAGATTGTATCAAGTACTCAAGAGGAGTCTACCTCATTGGATCAAGGTTTGGACCAAGTCAAGAAGGAAGAAGATTTTTAAAGAGAAGATTTCCAGGAAGACTTGTGTCATGTTTGTAAGTGTCAAGATTTTATTTTAAAATAACATGTAAAGTATAGATTAGTTGGTGGATTGCTCAAGTTCATATACACTTACACACAAGATTTATATGTGTTTTCATAAAAGAGTTTTCGTTTTGAAAATACCGGATTGATTTTTTTAAGCTTCAAAATATACATGTGTTTTATCAAAACTTATTTTAGAACTTATTGTCAAAAATATAGATATTTCATCATATATGTGTAGTGGATCATATGCATATATATAAGCTTCAAAAGGGTTTAAAATATCTTATTTTTGTATTTTGAGAAGCTTTGGAAAAGTAGACTTTGAAAAATACAGATTTTTTTAAGCCAAAATTTCTATATTACAAAAATAGTTCAAAATATTTATAACATATTTTGATTTTTACTCAACATATTTGTATATCAAAGTATATCAATGAACTTATTTTTGTAGAATTTATGAGAATTTATGGGATTTTATTGAAGGTAAAAAGACCATCTTTTAATCCCTAAAAATTTGTGATCTGGCCTTCTTTCGGTCGACCAAGACTGAAGTCAGTCAATCGGTCCGGTCGACCGATGTGCATAAACGTGCATAACCACTTTGGCTGGTGGGCCAGTTGACCGACCCGGTCGACCGCCAGAGAGCTCTGCTCTTTGGATCTGGCCCTGGTCGACCGGGCGGTCAACCAGCAGAGAGCTTCTGCTCTCTGTATCCGGCCTCGGTCGACCAGGCGGTCGACCGGTGGTACAATGGTCGAAAATTTGACCATTGGCGATCGACCGTCCGGTCGACTGATAACAGGGAATCCTGCTGAGTTGGACCCCAATGGCTATATTTTTAGGCCTATAAATTGGGGCTGTTTTTAATAAAATTTGAAGTGAGTTTTCAAGCAAGTTTTTCCTACCTTTCTAAGTGTTTATCTCCACTTGTTTTAGAGCCAAATACTTTCATATCAAAAGGAGAGTTTTTTAATAGTGTTTTGAAAAGAGATTTCTTGAGTTTTTCACCACAAATTCGATCAAGTTTTTCTCCTTCATACTTGAGCTATCTGTTGCAATATCAATCCTATAGGGATCTTTGTTGTGAGAGAGTTTTAGGTGATCAAAGTGTTGTGATCACCAAAGTGTTTCATCTTTGTATTTGAGGAGGCGAACTTGCGGGTTCGTGTTGTTTCGAGTTCTTGTGGGAGCTCAGTGTAGAGGTTCGACCTTGGCAAGCTAGTGTGCTTGTGTGTGTAGTTCTTGCGGGAGCAAGAGAGCGACTAGTGAGTCCAAGAGTTCTACTGTGAACTAGTTGTAGGTGTTGCGGCACCGAGTGATTCGGTGGGATCGATTCTAGTGGAAATCCTTCATAGTGTTAAAGGCGGAGACGTAGACCAAGGGTGCTCGAACCTCGAAACAAATCTCTTGTGCTTGCTATTGCTCTCTCTATCTCTCACTTGTGTTTATATCTTGCATGCTCTTATTGTTCATATTCATTACTTGCTTAATATACTTGTGCTTATATTGATATATGCTTGGGGATTATTTGCTCACACTTGTATTCAACCAAGAGAGCAATAGCAGCATCTCAACTCTTATCTAGAGGAATCTTGAGGAGATAGTCCAGAGCCCTTTACCGAAAATTTGGCTGCACTCTTTGGTTACACTAAGTGTGTTGCAATTTATTTTTAATTCCGCATTAATTCATCATTAGGTTAGCTAGTCACCTATTCACCCCCCTCTAGGTGATTTCAATTAGTATCAGAGCTTGGTGCTCTTGATTTGGGTCTAACAACCTAGAGTTAAAGATCCTCATTTATAACTAATCACAATATTTATACACACTCATGGATTTTATGTCACCTCCCATGTTTGATATTCTTAACATCCAAACTTGGAAGGTTAAGATGTCAATGTACCTCAAAGCCCTAGGTATTCATGTTTATTTTGCCACTATTAAAAATTCATATTGTTTAAATGGCAAACATCTAGAGGCTAATGCAAAAGCCATTCATGCCTTAAAGTCAGCCCTAAATGACGATTATTTATGTAGGGTTTCTAATTTTGATTCGGCTTTTGTAGTATGGAACACTTTAGTCTCCCTTGGTGAACAAAAGCAATATTATGCGGGGAGTGACTCGGATGATGGAAGTGAGGCTTCCAACTTGTGCTACATGGTCTAAGGGATAACCCCCTTGAGGTAAATTTTGAATCCGAGCTTGATGAGGATGTTAACATATCATATGATGATCTTGCTTCATTTTGTCAACAACTTCTTGAAAAATATGATTTGCTTAAAAAGGACAATACAAGATTGAAAAATAAATATGAGTCCATTTCAAAAGAAAAAGATTCTTTTCAAAATAAATTTGAAAGCATTTCTAAAGAAAATGAATCTTTGAAAAAGGAGAATATTTTCTTATATTCTAAATTAAATGATCTTTGTGAAGAAAATAATTCTTTGAAAAATAAAATCAACTTGGTAGAAAAAGAAAAAGAAATTGCTTTGGAAGAAAATAACTCTTTGAAAAGAAAATTTGTTTTAAAAGAAAAAGAAAATATTTCTAAAAGGAAAAGGATTGTTGATTCTCATACTTGCCATGCTCTTCATGCTACCATTGATAAAAATGAGATTCAATTTTTTGAAAATAGAATAAATTATTTGAGCTCAACTTTGAGCAATTGTGCATTTAATCATAATAGATTGGAAACCTTGTTTCAAAAGAAACAAGCTCCACATGTTCATGCACATCACCCATGGCATACATATGCACACTTTGCATATCATGATCACGCTCATTCTCATGTGCATACTAGAGTGTACAAATGTACACATTGGGGCCGCGAAGGCCATTTAGCAAAGTTTTATTTTGATAAGATAAATCATATCAATTTTGCTAATAAAAATGTTTGGGTTCCAAATAATGCTAACCCCCGTGGACCCAGAAGAAAATGGGTACCAAAATCCTCACCTCTTGTGTTGGATGTAGGTGTGGGATCTCACATGACGTGAGAGGATTGGTACTTTGGTAGTGGATGCATAATTAGCTAAATGGACACACCATATTGATGCATCACTATCAAGGAAGTTTGGTGAGAGGACTGTTGGCCCAAGAGGTTACACTCTCCATTTGTTTATAGTTTTGATGATAACAAAACAAATAGAAGCTATATGGTACTAATAAGTTTGTTCAAGATAAGTTTCAGGTTAGTACCATTTTTGAAGGACATTACTTAGCTATTGCAAAGATTTTCTAGGTTCATGGAGTAAACAAGGCATATGGCATAAGAGGGAATGTCCATAAAAGAGAAGGCTCTAGCAAGGCATTACATGGCTCAAGACTTTATTTTTGCTCAAGAGACTTCATTAGATTTGTTTTTAGTTTTATAGTTTTGTTAAAGAATAGTGAATAGGTTTGAAGCTCAAAATTCCTACACAAACTAGTTTTTGCGCACATGTCATTTCTAAAAATTTCTCCTATATATATGTACAAATATTTTTAAATATAGTTTTTTTGCTTATAAACTCAATTTTGTGTATTATACATAGTTCTGATTAAAACTATTTTGTAAACCATCAAAATCTCCTCAAAATCCTTTTCAAATTTTAGTTTTTGAACTGAGCTGGTCGATCGACCGGTCGACCCACTCTATATCAGGTCAGATCGGTCGATCGACTGGTCGACCGGGATTCTGACCGTTGGGTGCGTGCATGTGTGCACGTTTCCCGGTCGACCGGCCGGTCGACCGAACCCACTACGATCGACCGACCTTCGGCCGTCTGTAAGCAAGCAACTCTCTGTTTGTTGCGGTCGACCGAGCGGTCGACCGTGGGCTGCAACGGCTCTTTTTATTTGAAACCCGGTCGACCGGCCAGTCGACCGAGGCTGTGTTTTCAGCCATAACGGCTACTTTTTAAACACATTTTTATTTTGTCTCTTTTGTTTCTAAACGAGTTTAGGGGCTATTTTCTGGGTCAAATACTTCCTAATTACTATTTTGTTAGTTTACTCTTTAATCCCTAGCTCTATCCTATAAATAGGTGTGATTAGGGTTTAAAAAAATAACAATCATTTTGCAAAACATTCAAAGTTTAAAGAGCTTTATAAAGAGTTTTGTTCTTGGTTTTTGTGCTGAAAAATCTCTCTCATTTCTGAAGTTTCAGTTTCAAAACTCTCTCAAATTCTCTCTTTTTCCCACTTACAATACTAGAGCTTCAATCCTACTCATCGTTCTACAGGGCTTTTGTAAGGGAAAGGATTTTTCAAAAGAGAGTTTGTGGTCTTTTGATCACCAAGAGAATACTTGTACTTGAGATTGTGGAGTTGGGTACTCCGGTGTGATTGTAACTCTTTGTGAAGTTATAGTGGTTAGAAATCCTTCTGGGTGAAAGCGGGGACGTAGAGCTGGATGCTCGAACCTCAGAAAAATTCTCAGTGTTTGCGTTTGGTTTACTTGCTTCTTGCTTTAATTCATTACTTTATATTTATTGCTTCTTATTCATTGCTTCATTTACTTGCTATTCATATTCATTGCTACATTGTACTTGCTCTACATATTGATTGCTATATTCACTTGTTTCATATTCATTTTGTCAATCAAATACTCATACAACAAGATTGCAATACGCACCTCAAACTCTTATCTAGAGGAATCACGAGGAAGGAGTTCAGAGCCCTTCACGGGGTATTCGGCTTCTAGTCTTGTTTTGGGTGATCGTTGCATCCCAATTTTTAATTTGTGCATTGATTAGCATTATCACCTATTCACCCCCTTCTAGGTGATTTCAATTGGTATCAGAGCTAGAACTCTACTTTTTGGCTTCACATCCTTAGAGAGATCCTAAAATTTGCTAATCACTATTTGCATTCTTTCATTCATACACTAGTAAAAATGGCCGACAACATTAAGATCCCTCCTAAATTTGATGGACTCAATTTTCCCATTTGGAAGGTTAGGATGACTATCTTTCTACAATCCCTAGGTAGTTTAGTTGCTAAATCCTTGACCAAACCCTATAGTAGACCCGATAGTAAGGAGAGCACGTAGTCTGACTTTACCTACAAAGAATATGAGGCTAATTCTAAGGCTCAAAATTCCCTTCTCACCGCCTTGAATGAGGATGATCTTACACGGGTTATACATTGCCAATCCGCCTATGAGATTTGGCAACACTTATTGGTCACACACGAAGGGACATCGCAAGTAAAGAGAGCTAAAATAGATCTCTTGAGGTCCCAATATGAAAGTTTTAAAATGCTTGAAGATGAGTCTATTGATTCTATGATTACCAAGTTTACTAAGATTACCAATGCTCTTTCTTCTCTAGGTGATGATATAAGCAATGATCAAAAGGTGCGCAAAGTGATTCGAGCTCTTCCTTCATCATGGGAGATCAAGGCTACCACCTTAAAGGAGTTGAATGATAAAGATGAAATGGATCTCATAAGTCTTATTGGAAACCTTAAGACTCATGAGATGGAAAAGAAGGCAAGAGAAGAAGCGGTACCTCAAAAGAAGAAGTCCATAGATTTCAAGTCTTCCTCTACTATTGACGACGATGAAGAAGATGAAGAAGAAGATGATGAGCTATCTTCCCTAGTAAGAAATGTGAAAAGGATGTACCGTAAGAATAAACTCAACTTTAGAAGGAAATTGGAAGGGAAGGAGGAGAGAAGAATCATATGCTACAATTGCCGGAAGCCCGGACACATTATGGCCGATTGCCCGGATTTCAAGAAAAAGGTGACTTCCTCCTCAAGCAAAAGAGGTCGATCGAAAAGAAAGCATACAAAGCCACTTGAGATTCGGAAAGCGAGTCCGAAGATGAGGTGGAAACGGCAAATATGTGTTTCATGGCAAACACACCCAAGGTAACCTCTCAACCTCTTGATGAAGAAAATGAAATAAGCAGAGAAATGTTAGAACATGCCTTTGTTGAACTTTCTGAAAGCTTTGATGACAAAAAGGTAGAATGCTCTAAATTGAAAAAGAAAATTGAGTTGCTTAAAAACCAACTTGCAATTGTTTCAAAAGAAAAGGAAGAAATTTCTTCTAATCTTATTTCAACTAAAAGAGAATTTGATGCTTATAAAGTTGCTTGTAAAGCTAAATTTTCAAAAGTTGATGAAAATGAATTTTCTTTGTTAAAAATAAGAATTATTGATTTTGAAAATGTTTTAAAAGATTGTGCTTTTAATACTAAGAAATTAGAGGAAATGTTTTCAAAGAAGCACACTCCACATGTTAAGAATGATAAAATAACCCATGCTAAAAATGCTCACCATGTCAACACTTCACATGTTAAAACTACTCATGCACACAAGTCACATGCTAGTAAGCCACACACTCATTATGCATTTAATATGAAAGAGTTTATAGATGTACTTATTGTGGTCGAAATGGCCACTTAGCTAAATTTTGCTATGATCAAATAAATAGATCTAATAATCTTGTGTGGGTTCATGACACTAACACTTTAGGACCCAAGAAAATATGGGTACCAAAATCAAGTCCTAAATTATTTGATGTAGGTACACACCAAGGCTCCAAGACATAAGGAGCGGTGGTACCTTGATAGTGCTTGTTCAAGACATATGACATGGGATATCAACAACTTTACAACCCTATCAAGGTACGTTGAAGGTGGCACCGTCACCTTCGGAGATGACTCCAAGGGCACTATCATCGGTATAGGTAACATTCAAATTGGTGCATCTCCTATTATACAAAATGTTGTTCTTGTTGATGGACTTAAACATAACTTGCTTAGTATAAGTCAACTTTGTGATCATGGTCTTAAAGTTGTGTTTGATGATTCTTCTTGCAAAATCTTTGATTGTAAAACCAATGATTGTATTCTCACCGGTTTTCGTGATAATAATTTCAATATCATTGACATGCTTAATTTGGATTGTTCTACTAAATGCTTGAATGCTTTTGATGAGACTTCTTGGCTTTGGCATAGAAGATTAGGACATGCATCTTTTGATCATCTTGTTAGGATTAATTCTAAGGAATTGGTGAAGGGTATTCCTTACTTGAAGTTTGAAAAAGACCATATTTGTGGTGCGTGCCAACTTGGGAAACAAACCAAGTCTTCTTTCAAACCAATCAAGGATATCATGTCAACTAGGGATTAGAATTAATTCACATGGATCTTTTTGGACCTACTAAACTAAAAGCTTAAATGGTAGTAGATATGCATTTGTTTTAGTTGATGATTTTTCCCGTTTCACTTGGGTTTTCTTTTTGGAACATAAAGATCAAACTTTTTCGCATTTAAGATTTTCGAAAAGGGTTGAAAAAGAAAAGGGTTTATTCGATTTTGAAAATAAGAAGTGATAGAGATGTTGAGTTTGTTAACCAACTCTTCATGACTTATTGTGATGAAAAGGAATCAAGCATGAAATGTCATGTCCTAGAACTCCACAACAAATAGAATTGTAGAAAGAAAGAATAGAACCCTTCAAGAGATGGCTAGGACTATGATAAGTGAATATGACCTCCCTCAATATCTATAGGCTGAGGCCGTAAACACCCATGCTACATAACAAACCGTATTTATTTGTGTAAAAATACTTTCAAGACATCTTTTGAAATTTATCATTTAAGGAAACCAAATGTTTCATATTTCAAAGTTTTTGGATGCAAGTGTTTTGTTCTAAATACTAAAGATAACTTGGGTAAATTTGATGCTAAGGCTTATGAAGTAATATTTGTTAGATATTCTACTACTAGCAAAGCTTATAGAGTATTCAATAAATCTTCTCTTACTATTGAAGAATCCATGCATGTTAAATTTGAAGAATCTAATGTTGTTATTGAGAATGTTGTAGAGTTTGACTCACTAGGTGAGGACATGGAGAAAATTTCCTTGAAGGACTCACCCATTCAAGAAGAAAAGCAAGAACCTATTGGTGAAGTTCAAAAGGAAGAAGTGGAACAATCTCAACCACTTCCGAAAGATTAGAGATTCGCTACAAATCATCCCAAGGATCTCATCATAGATGATGTATCTAAAGGGGTAACAACTCGCTCTAAACTCCATGACTTGTGTGGTAACTTTGCATTCATTTCTCATTTTGAACCCAAAAACATCCTCGAAGCCGAGAGTGACTCATATTGGTTGCTAGCTATGCAAGAAGAGCTCAATCAATTTGAGCGCAACAAGTTTGGCATCTTGTTCTTAGACCCCACGATAGACCAATAATTGGTACTAAGTGGATTTTTAGGAATAAGATGGATGAGTCAGGAAATGTTATTAGGAATAAAGCTAGGTTAGTGGCCCAAGGTTACACTCAAGTTGAAGGAATTGACTTTGAGGAGACCTTTGCACCCGTAGCACGGCTTGAAGCCATACGGATGACACTAGTTTTTGCATCTTTTAAAAATTTTAAACTTTTTCAAATGGATGTAAAAAGTGCATTTTTAAATAGTTTTATAAATGAAGAAATTTATGTTGAGCAACCTCCCGGTTTTATTGATCATGTTCATCCTAATTTTGTTTTTAAACTTGATAAAGCTTTGTATGGATTGAAGCAAGCTCCTAGAGCTTGGTATGAAAGGCTTTCTAGTTTTCTTTTTTCAAATGATTTTGTTAAAGGCAAAGTAGACACAACATTATTTACTAAGCATGTTGATAATGACATTCTTATAGTGCAAATTTATGTTGATGATATAATTTTTGATTCTACTAATGAGCTTTTGTGCAAGGAATTTGAAAAGTGTATGCAACGTGAATTCGAAATGTCTTCAATGGGTGAATTATGTTGGCCCAATGGCTTTCCACTCTAGTTTGATGATGATTAACTCATGTAATTATGTGTATTAATAATCTTGTGACGTTAGTTTCAGACATTAATCAAGTTATTAGTAGGTGATTAGCTTCAACAAGATGATTTGGAAGCTTTCACATGGTGATTCAAGAGCCTGAGCGACAAGATCATATATAGCACTTGCTCGGTGGATCAAGGAGTTTTGGATCGAGTCGGCTTGGAGACGGCACTCTACAAGAAGACATCGGTACCATAGTTTAGTTTTGTGTTTAGATCCAAATTGTAAAGATTAGAATAGTATGATATGCTCAAGTTCACACACACACACGTTTCATGTTTTGAATATTGGTTTTCGGTTTTCCGTTTTTGACTTAACCGATCTTGGTTTCATGAATAGATAGTTTCAAAACAAGTTTACATGGTTTAATGTATATTAGAATTGTTCTATATACATGCATGCTTAACTTCCTAGACAAACTTAGTATTGACTTACTTATTCATGGGGTTTATGTTTTGATATTTTCAACAAAACATATTTTGGAATTAAAGTAAAAAACATGGATATACATATATATGTTTCATGTATATAGGATTATATCCATATACATCATGCCTAAATGTTGTTTAATATCATGTTTTTGTATTTAGATAAGTTTTGGACAAAATGTATTTTCTATTCAAAAATCTAAGTTTTAGAAAATACAAGTTTTGGATTTTGGTAAAAATGATAAGACACAAAATGTTTAAAAATGTTTGTTATTGTGATGAAATTTTTATCACATGTTTATATTTCAATATAAAATGAGAAAACTATTTTTGTGTAATTTTTACAAGTTTTATGGATTTATTAAAATATTTTTCCATCCTGTTTTCTGACCCAGGACACTGGCTGACAGGCCAGGTCGGTCGACCGTGCGGTCGGCCGAACCAATGGCCGGTCGACCCAGCGGTCGACCGACGTGCACAGAGCTATGCACGTCTGGCAGCCCAGTGGGCCGGTCGACCAGGCGGTCGACCGTAACTGAGAGCAGTGCTCTCTGTTCTTTTCGGTCGACCGGGCGGTCGACCGGGCTGGTGCCTACGGTCAAATCTGACCGTTGGACGGTCGACCGGACGGTCGACCGGTAGTTCTGTTTTGGCAGAAATTGCTGCCAACGGCTATATTTTTCTGGGGGCTATAAATACCCCATTAATGGCCAGTTTTCTCTAAGATTTTTGTGCGAATTTTTTCTGACTTTCTAGTGTTTTCACAGCAATCAAAAGAAGTTTTTGGGCTTTATATTGATCAATCTATTTGGTGTTTTTGTTAGGATTTGGAAAATCAAGAAAGGGTTTTTGGGAAAAGATTTTGATTCAATTCTTCATCTTGGTTTCTAACTCTTTCCCAAAGATTTTCTTTGAGTTCTTTATTTCCATTCCTTTGGTTTTCTCCATACTTGAGCTACATCTACTATCTCATTCTATAGGATCTTTGTGTGGGAGAGAAATTGTTTGTGGGTGTTGTTTAGACCACCAAGTTGAAAACCCTATCTTTGCTTGGCTTTATGCTTTTGGGTTATATCCCTCAAGTGGTGAGGTGATCCTTGTGTTGCTTTGTGCTAATCTCTCAAGTTGTGAGGTGATTGTTTGTTGGCTTGGAGTTGTGCCTCAAGGAGGAGGTTGTGTTTGTAAGGAGAGGAGTTGGGTACTCCTTGTAATTGTTATTACCCCAAATCCTCGGTGAAGGTTCCCTTTGTGGGAGTCCTTTGTGGACAAGCTAGTGGACTTAAAATCCTTCTGGGTGAAGGCGGGGATGTAGAGCTGGGTTCTCGAATCTCGAAACATATCTTGTTGTTTGCGCTTGATCCCTTGGCTCTTACTCTCTCTCTCTCTTTACTTTGTGCCTTGCATCTATTCATATTGTTCATTCATAATTATTTGCTTGGCTTGTTTGAGTGTGCATCTCTTGTTAATTGCAATTAGTTTTTAAATTTCGCATTAAGTTCATTAGATTAGCATAATCACCTATTCACCCCCCCTCTAGGTGATTTTCAAATTAAACTTCTTTCTTGGACTCCAAATCAAGCAAATGCGGGATGGGATATTCATATGTCAAGCCAAGTATGCAAAGGAACTCATAAAGAAATTTAGACTTGAAGGTTCGAAAGTTTGCAACACTCCCATGGCAACTACAACCAAGCTTGATAAGGATAACCAAGGTAAATGTGTTGATATTAAGTTATATAGAAGAATGATTGGTAGTTTGTTGTATTTAACGGCAAGTAGGCTGGATATTATGTTTAATGTGTGTCTTTGTGCTAGATTCCAATCCTGTCCTAAAGAGTCTCATCTTATTGCGGTAAAACGCATCATTCGTTATATTAAGGGCACTATTGGAATGGGTCTTTGGTATCCGAAAACCGGAGATTTTTCAATGACGAGTTATTCGGATGCCGACTATACGGGTTGTAGAGTGGATAGAAAGAGTACTAGTGAGACATGTCAATTTCTTGGTAATTGTCTTGTTTCATGGTCCTCTAAGAAACAAAATTCGGTAGCCCTCTCAACCGCCGAGGCGGAGTATGTTGCGGCGGAGGCTTGTTGTGCACAAGTCCTTTGGATGAAACATACTCTCCTTGATTATGATTTGCATTATGACCATATAAAAATATTTTGTGATAATACTAGTACTATTCATATGACTAAGAATGCAAATCAACATAGTAAGACCACCAAGTTGAAATTTTCTCCACACTTAAGCTACATCTACTATCTCATTCTATAGGATCTTTGTATGGGAATGAAATTGTTTGTGGGTGTTGTTTAGACCACCAAGTTGAAAACCCTATCTTTGCTTGGCTTTGTGCTTTTGGGTTGTATCCCTCAAGTGGTGAGGTGATCCTTGTGTTGCTTTGTGCTAATCCCTCAAGTTGTGAGGTGATTGTTTGTTGGCTTGGAGTTGTGCCTCAAGGAGGAGGTTGTGTTTGTAAGGAGAGGAGTTGGGTACTCCTTGTAATTGTTATTGCCCCAAATCCTCGGTGGAGGTTCCCTTTGTGGGAGTCCTTTGTGGACAAGCTAGTGGACTTAAAATCCTTCTGGGTGAAGGCGGGGATGTAGAGCTGGGTGCTCGAACCTCGAAACATATCTTGTTATTTGCGCTTGATCCCTTGGCTCTTACTCTCTCTCTCTCTCTTTACTTTGTGCCTTGCATCTATTCATATTGTTCATTCATAATTTTTTGCTTTGCTTGTTTGAGTGCATCTCTTGTTAATTGCAATTAGTTTTTAAATTCCGCATTAAGTTCATTAGATTAGCATAATCACCTATTCACCCCCCTCTAGGTGATTTTCAATTGGTATTAGAGCCTACGCTCCTGATATTTAGGTTTAACCACCTAGGAATGAGATCTTGGTTTACTAATCTTCATTTGCATTGTTCATTTGCACGCATATAGTTGCACTCATGGATAGCCCTCCTATGTTTGACTTTTTTAGACTTGATGTTTGGAAGGCCAATATGAGTAGTCATTTGAAAAATCTAGGACATCTAGTTTATCAAGCCACTACTAATGAATCCTACCCAAATCATAGCAAGCATAAAAAGGCAAATGCATTAGCACTTAAAACACTTAGAGCATCTCTTAATGAAGATATTTTACCAGTGTTTGATCATTACGATTCGGCTTTTGCAGTTTGGAGCATATTGACTTCTCCCGAGCTACCAAGGATCATCAACAAGTTGAGAAGATCTAGGAGAGACATGTCCGACGAGCATTGCCTCATGGTCCAAGGGAAGACTCCCTTGAGGTACAATCGGATTCTCAACTAGATGATTGCTCTAGTTCCTATTGCGATGGTTGTTTAGAAGCTCAAACCTTAAATATGGAACTTGCCACAAAGCTTGAAATTTTTTTGGAAAACATAATCTTTTGAAAAAGGATCATTTTGATTTAAAAGAAGAAATGAAAGAATTGTGCTCAACTTTTGAATCAGTTTTGCAAGAGAAGGAAGAGATTACTAGTGAACGTGACTCACTAAGATCTCAACTAGACCTTACCCTAAAAGAAATTGATGTTTTGAAAAGTAAAATGATTGTGATGATGTTGTGAAAAACAATGAGGTTTTATCTTCAAAATTGGATTTTGTTTTAAAAGAACCTTGCATTGAAAAATGAAATTGATTTCATTACAAAAGAATTGTATTTTGTTTTAAAGAAAAATGATTCTTTGAAAATTGAATTGTCTTCACATGTTTGCCATGCTAGTGTAGCTTCTTCATCTAGCACACCTTTTGCATGCTCCACTTTATCTTCAACTATTGAAAATGATATAAATGTTTTGAAGAAAAGTGTTGAATGTTTGGGCTCCACTTTGAGCCAATGTACTTTGAATCATACACGCTTGGAAACCTTAGTTCGCAAGAAACAAGTTCCAACTTTACATGTACACCCATCACGGCATACACATGCTCATCACGTTCACAACCATAACATGTATGCTCATGTGTACACATGTACACATTGTGGTCGAAAAGGCCACCTTGCTAGATTTTGCTATGATCGTTTACATATTGAGAATTTAGCAAATAATCTTGTTTGGGTTAGAAAAGATACTAACCCCCGTGGACCCAAAAGAAAATGGGTACCAAAGATCACTCCTTTGATTTTTGATGTAGGTGTGGGCTCTCGCATCACGTGAGAGTAGCGGTGCCTTGAAGTGGATGCGTTCCGTGCTTAAAGAAAACAATTTGGATGCATCACTTTCAAGGGGAGTTTGGTGGAGGAGGACCACCATTGGTTTGGAGAACTAGAGAGGTGCCCTCATCGGTTTTGGTATCGATCTCTAACTCCCGTTTACATATGCATGCTTTTCATGTTCATCATTTTATAGTATGTCATGTTTTATAGCTCATTATGATTATGCCATATGATTTAGATGTGATATACATGTTTAGTTATTTGAGACACTCATAATCCTATCTTTGTGTTCTCACTTTGTTTTTAAACTAATATGTATGTCCTAGATCTAATACATGTGCATGATGATCATATGTGTTTATGATTCTTGTTTTGATTAAGATGTTATATGCCATGATTATTAGAGCTATGATATGCAAATAACTCTAATAACATGAGGATCTACATAATGATCATGTTTATGATTTTCATGTTGATTTATATCCCGTTTTATGCTTAATGATTTGATTACTTGTTTAGATGTTAGTTTTCATTAAGACTAGAATTTATACTTGTACATATAGTGGGACACAAATAAATCTTTATATATGTTTGTGCTTGGATGCTTATTTGTACCCATTAGATGTGCTAGTATAGTCTAGTTTTGATGATTCATGCATTCTAACTTGTATCCCCTACTTTGGACATGTTTTATGATCATGTGTTTTAACTTCATGTAAATGTCTATCTTATCCAAAGTATTGATTATACATGTACATCTTTTGAGCCACGTGCCTCCATGCATATATTTTTGTGGTCTCATTATGTTTAGGATATGTATGTATACTTTAGTTTGTACATAACATACATATGCCTTGAAGTTTAAATCGTTTTGATGCTTTTCATGTTTTTAGGTAATCTCAATTGGTAATGAAAATCTAGTTTTTCATGTTTTCATGTTTTAGGGAATATCTTAATTGAGCTTAATTGAATATTTTCATGTTGATATGTTTCACATAACACTTGTTCACTCACTTTATTAGATTTCTCATGACTTTGTTTTCATGAGTATGATATGGGCTTTATGAATTTTGAGTGTTTAGTGATCATGTGATTTACGTGTGTTTCATGAAAAACAATTTTGTTTTATTCCTTACTTGAAGGATTTCGTACTAGTTTACAAATTTTTCATATAACTAGCTGCGATATTCTTCATTTTGGTAGAGTTTTCAAACAAACTATATTTTTCAAACCTAATTTTGAAAACTCCTACCATCCAAGGGTGGTTGGATGGGAGATCATGCTCATGTATGCATTATAGTGAAAATCATTTTAAACTTGAACATGATTGGGAGGCTAGGTAATATGAGATATACATTTGATATTATTATTGTTTCAATTGGTATCATTGAAATTCTTTCAATTGATATCATATTGACATTTTTGTATACTCATATATTTTTTGTATATGTATGCTTGCACTTCTAAGAGTATCAATTTTAATTGGTATCTAATTTTCATACATATATATGTTTTTATTTGTGCTTATTATATCCCTATATCTTTAAGCACAAAATCTTGTTTATTCTAGTGCTTGAGCTTTAACTTTGTTTCAATTGATTAGTTTTCAATTGCTTTTCAATTGGTATCTTATTTCAAGCCTATGCATGTGTTTTGTTGGTATTTCATAAAGGGGAGAAAATTTGATTTTCATGTTTACAATTGGTATTTGTATCTCCACTCCCTTACTTTATGATAGAAAATAATAATTTCAATTTGGTATCATATGTTTAAAAAGAATAATACTTTAATTGTATCAAATTTGTTTTATTGAGAAAATTCAAAATTTGTTTTAAAAGAAAAATTGTAACGCCCCGATTCCACGGATACGGGGACGTCACTGCGACGTATATACGTAGGCCAGAAATTGTCCCACACGTATATACGCTAAGCAAAAAGTACAACAAGAGACAGAGTACACGACAAAGCGTGGTATCAATACATATGCCAACACAAGAAGTGCACATACAAAGTTATCACAGGATATTATAAAGTATTACACAATACATGTGTATTACATCATAACCAAGTCCAAAAGAAATATATACAAATATGTATACAAAAAGCTCACAAGTAGAAAGAGAATCTCGTGAGTCAAAAGGTAAGTCTGGCACGGAGGGACTGGAACTAGTCCGCCTGCTCGCTAAAGTAAGCTTGGTCCTCTGTGGATGGCTCCACTTCGTTCCAAGCTTCGGAATCTGAATATGCAAATCCAAGGAGTCAAGACATATAAACAATAAACGGGCTACAGCCAAGTGGCTAAGAGACATGAATAAGTAGTATGAAACCATATAAGGAATATCAGCTAACAAGTATGAAAAGCATGAAGAGATAAAGTCCTAATACATCAGATTTACAGTTAACATCTTATTATTACTACTTGTCTTACTGTGATATCTTGCTATGTGACCCAGCGTCCCAGAGCACATAGATCCATATCCTAGTAAAGCAAGGTTGTTATTGGAAATCAGCGGTTG
This sequence comes from Agave tequilana, assembly GCA_038442645.1. NCBI lineage: Eukaryota > Viridiplantae > Streptophyta > Magnoliopsida > Asparagales > Asparagaceae > Agave > Agave tequilana. The sequence goes on from JAVJIF010008792.1 coordinate 27,658, forward strand.
TATCGACGAACTATGTTTACAGTAGACCCCGTACATGCCCGGGATAACGGTCCAGGGTTGTTCCGTTGCTTGGTGACGGAAGCCAGCCGCTAGGCTAAACAGGAGGGACTTATGTATGCCCTTATCATGATGGTACCAGTAATAGAGGGAGCAAGCACTCCCCTCGGTCCCCTGGAGGCCCACAGGTCAGACCGGAACATGAGTTGCACAACATTCCTAAAAGCCACTGTAAACACGAACACATATCGATATCCGCATGTTTTCCCCCGACCCATGTGTAAGTTGGTCCATTTTATGCAAAAGTCAAGTGTATCATGCTTGGTTTAAGGGATGGCATGATAAGTGGTGATATTCACATTTTAACAAGTCATGGAGCGATGATATGTAATAACAAGTCATGAAGTAATATGAGATAATGTCTATCAAGTAATCATGTCATGTAGTACCAGTTAAGAAGCATGAACAAAAGTAATATGCCATACATGTATCAACAGTAAGATCAAATTTCAGAACAGAATCAACTAAGTCAAACAGTCAGAATTAGTCGACTAGGTGGGAGGGTTAGTCGACTAATAGGGGTCTTAAGTCGACTACTAGTCTGGATGAGTCGACTAAAACTGGGAAACAGAGAGTTGGGTTCTATTTCAGGGAAAGTTAGTCGACTAGGGTTGGAGGGGTAGTCGACTAACAGGGAACTACTAGTCGACTAATGGATACCTAAGTCGACTAAGTCTGAGATACAGAGAGTTGATGTTTTATTTCAGGAAAACAGGAGTCGACTGGGGAGAAATGGGTAGTCGACTAGGGGTCTCTAGTCGACTGGAAATCTGGCCTAGTCGACTAAAACTGTGAAATCAGAAAGGGTTAAGTTTCAACTACAGTGGATTAGTCGACTAGTCCCTAGGTCTAGTCGACTAATCGTGGGAAAACAGCAAACAGGACAGATTTCTAGGGTTTTGTTTGAGGGTCTAAAAATGTGATTTTTATGGCTCAAGTGAACATGAATTGTCAACACAAGTACACAAAGGAGTTCACAAGTCTTGGTGAGTAGATATACTCACCTGGAAAGGTTCGATTGAAGCTTTACGAGTCCGGGAAGAGTGTGGTCGTCAAATGGCACCTATGTGATCCTTGGCGACGAAAAGAGCTACGATCCAAGCTCCAAATCAGTTGCTTGAGGTGGGGATGAAGTCCTTGAGGTGGTTCTTGGAGCTAGGGTTGAGGTTGAGAAGGAGGAGAGATCTCTTGGTGAGGGCTAGCACTTAGGTGAAATGAAGAAAAAAAAGGAAAAGAATGTAAAGAGATTGTTTATATAGGTGTTAGATTTTTGTAAAGGAGATGCAATTAAAGGAAATGAGAGGGGGTTTTGTGTAAATAGGGGGGTGAGATGAGTGTCCTTCTCCTTGGCCACTTGGCCGGCCATGGGGAGAGAGAGAATGAGTGGGATTTTAATGAGGAAGTAGGTGAGAAATTGTGTGGGGTTGAAATTTTTGGAAGAGATTTGTATTTTGGAAAAATGGGAAAAATTTGTGGTTGTGGAGAAAGAGGAATAAAGGAAAAGGAAAAATGGAAAGAAATTCATAAGGAAGATATTTACTCTAACTTGGAAATTGAAAATATTGAAAACATGGGTTCCTAGGTTTTAAATCAAGTATGCGGAAAACATTTCGGAAAATACCGAAATCGTTCGAAATTCAAGTATCTCGGAACGACTCGTAAATTTTACCAAAAATCAATAATAATATATGAAGACTAATAGTGAAATCCTTTTTAAGAAATACTTTATAGTTTTAAAACTAAAAATCCCGGAATCAGTAATTTACCGACTCCGTTGAAATTTTCATAAATTCATAAAATTCTCAGAAAAAGTATTTAAGTAGGGAATATGATTCTAAGAAATAAAGTCTAAAGGACCATCTAGAAATTCCTAACTGTTTGAGAATTAAAATTCCAGGAATCGATCAGCGACACTGGTCGACACCGGTTTTGAAGAAATTTATTTTAATTCAGGAAAAATTCAGAAAATCATAGAAAATCTAATATATTGGAAAATGATATTTGAAAGTGAAATCGGTCAAATACAGGAAGTAAATCGAAAAATACGGTCGAAAAGCTGAATACGCAACTAAGTACGTATTCTGGGAACAGGGTATTACAATCCACCCACCTTACAAAAATTTCGTCCTCGAAATTTCATAAGGTGAAAGGTAACATGAAAGGTAACAGATAGATAAGGATAAGAGGAAAGATAACAGTAGAAAAGAATAAGAAGGAAAGAGCTTTTACCAAATCAAGATGTGAAGAGTTGAGGGTAACGCTCTCGGATAACATCCTCTCGTTCCCATGTGGCTTCTCCCGGCGCATGTCTGTTCCAAGACACCAATACCAATGGTATAGCCTTGTTCTTCAGTGTCTTCACACTCTTATCCAAAATGGCCATCGGCTGCTCCTGATATGATAAATCTGGCTGCAGTTCCAGTTCGGAATGATCCAAAATATGACTATCATCCTTTACATATTTCCTCAACTGAGATACGTGGAAAACATTGTGCACACCGTCCAAAGATGGAGGTAAGGCCAATCTGTAAGACACATCTCCCACTCGCTCCAAAATCTCAAATGGGCCGATATATCTCGGACTCAGCTTTCCACGAATACCGAACCGGATAACTCCCTTGGTAGGTGATATCTTAAAAACACATGATCTCCTGCCTGGAACTCCAATGGCCTTCTCTGAGAATTTGCCCAACTCTTCTGACGGCTCTGTGCTGCCCTGAGGTAGTCTCTGATGATTCTGACTTTCTCTGTTGTCTGAATCAGAATCTCTGGCCCCAAAAGTCTCCTCTCACCGACTTCATCCCAACAAATCGGTGACCGACACTTCCTTCCATACAGTGCCTCAAAAGGTGCCATCTTGATACTTGCCTGGTAACTGTTATTATAAGAAAACTCAGCCAAGTGAAGATGATCTTCCCAAGATCCCTTAAACTCAATCATGCAGGCTCTAAGCATATCTTCAAGAATCTGGATAGTCCTCTCAGATTGCCCGTCTGTCTGAGGATGATATGATGTACTGAATTTCAGACGGGTCCCCAAACTTTCTTGGAGACTCTCCCAAAAATGGGATCTGAATCTGGTGTCTCTATCTGAAACAATACTGACTGGAACTCCATGCAGACGAACTATCTCCTTCAAGTACTTGTCTGCCAAGACCTCCGTTGACTGTCCCACCCTGAATGGTATAAAGTGAGCTGACTTGGTGAGACGGTCAATGATTACCCACACAGCATTATTACCTTTAGGACTTCGAGGTAATGCCGTGACAAAATCCATGGTGATGTGCTCCCACTTCCATTCAGGTATCGGTAGAGGATGTAGAAGTCCAGCTGACCTCTGATGCTCTATCTTTATCTGCTGGCACACCAGGCACTTGGCTACAAACTGAGCTATCTCCCTCTTCATAGCATTCCACCAAAACTGCTTCTTCAAGTCCTGATACATCTTGTTTCCCCCTGGGTGGATGGAATATGCTGAACTGTGTGCTTCTGCTAAAATCTTCTGTCTAACTTCCCCTTGGGGAACACAAATCCTGCTACCGAAATATAAGGCACCATCTGGATGAATACAGATATCAGTCCTCAATCCAGCCTCTACCTGAGCTCGGAAAGTCTGCAACCTGGGATCTTCCTTCTGAGCTTCCCTGATCTCATCAATCAATGTTGACTGAATCTGCAAAGTCATGAACTGTCCTGTCTTCTCAGTCCTTCGAACTAACATCAAGTCCAATCTGATGAAGTCTCGAATCAACTCCTTCTGCTGAGTGAGCTGGACAAGCACTCTATTCTCTGGCATCCTGCTCAGTGCATCTGGAACTGTATTGACCTTGCCTGGATGATATTGCAAGTCAATATCATAGTCTGCCATCAATTCAAGCCATCTCCTCTGCCTCATATTCAACTCTTTCTGCGAGAAAATATACTTGAGGCTCTTATGATCCGTGTATATCAACACTTTATCTCCCAGAAGATAATGCCTCCAGATCTTCAAGGCAAAGATAACAGCTGCTAGCTCCAAGTCATGAGTTGGGTAATTCCGCTCATGAGTCTTCAGTTGCCTTGATGCATATGCTATAACATAACCATGTTGCATAAGCACACACCCCAGGCCTTTACCTGATGCATCACTGTAGATGACCATCCCTCCTCTACCTGAGGGAGTCCTCAAGATTGGAGCTGAAATGAGCCTCTGCTTCAATTGCTCAAATGCTGCAGTACACTCCTCTGTCCATATGTACCTTTCCCTTTCCTGGTGAGCCTGGTCAATGGAGCTGCAATCCTAGAGAAATCCTGGACAAAGCGTCTGTAATATCCGGCTAGTCCAAGAAAACTCTTAATCTCAGTCACTGTCCTCGGAATCTGCCAATCCCTCACTGCCTGGACTTTGCTGGGGTCAACTGAAATCCCTTCTGCTGAAACTATGTGTCCAAGGAAAGCTATGCTGTCCAACCAGAAATCACACTTGCTCCTCTTAGCATGAAGCTGCTCCTGCTGGAGAGTCTGCAATACAATCCTCAAGTGTTCTGCATGCTCCCTATTACTCTTTGAATAGATCAGGATGTCATCTATGAAAACAACAACAAACTGATCCAGATAGGGCGAGAACACTCGGTTCATCAAATCCATGAAAACTGAAGGGCATTGGTGACTCCGAAAGGCATAACTAGAAACTCATAGTGGCCATAACGGGTCCTGAATGCCGTCTTCGGGATATCCTCCTTCTTCACCCTCAGCTGATGGTAACCCGACTGCAAATCTAATTTAGAGAATACACGGGCTCCATGAAGCTGATCAAACAGATCATCAATCCTGGTAAAGGATACTTGTTCTTGATGGTAACTTTGTTCAACTCCCTATAGTCAATACAAAGTCTCTTACCACCATCCTTCTTATTGGCCAACAATACTGGAGCTCCCCATGGTGAAGTACTTGGCCTAATCAATCCCCTGTCTGAATATTCCTGCAGCTGCTTCTTCAAAATCTCTAACTCCGTCGGTGCCATCCTGTACGGAGCCTTGGATATAGGAGCTGCTCCTGGAACTGTGTCAATAGAGAACTCGATCATCCTTTCAGGTGGCAGTCCTGAGATCTCAGCAAACACCCCTGGGAATTCTTCCCACACCGGTACCTTCTGCTTCTGAACCTCCGAAGTAGTCAGCCGAGTCTTTCCCTTGGTAGACTTCACTTCTCCACTGAATTGGAACTCCGGTTGATGAGGGATTCTGAAATTAATTTTCTTCTCCCTACAATCAATAACTGCATGGTACTGACTGAGCCAGGTCATGCCTAAGATCCGTCGTACCCTTTGGTGTCTAGTACGATCATATCTATGGCCAAGATCTTATCACAAAGTTCTACTGGACAATCAGTACAAACTCTAGAAGATATGACTACCCCATTCCCTGTACTAATCTCCCATTTGTGGTCTAAAGATTTAACAGGTATAGAATGCAAAGCCACAAAATGGTCTGAGATATAACAATGGGATGCACCTGAATCGAATAGAGCGAGAACAGGTTTCGAATGAACTCTGATGTTACCTGTTATCACTTCCTCTGAAGTCTCAGCCTCTTCTGCTGTAAGAGTGTAAGCCTGACCTCTACCACGCCCTGCTGCAGTCCTGGCTCCTCTCTGGACTGGGCGAACAACATGCTGTGGCGGAAGGGGAAGAGCTCTCCTCATCACTGGTCCCTGATTCTTCTGCCCAAGTGGCCCTGGTAGCACTCTCTGTCCATTGGGTCCTGGAAGTGCTGGCAAAGTCTGGTTGGCTATCCCCAATCTCCTGTGTGGACAAGCCTCTATAGAATGATCCCGTGATCCACACACCAAACACAACCCATTTGCCCTCCGGCAATTCTGTCGGATATGCCCTGGCTTCTGACAATAACTGCAGAAAGAAACTGGTTGGGCCGTCTGGTAAGGAGCTGGCCTGAAAGGTTGCCTCTGAACTTTCGCTGCTCTATATGGGCCTCCTCTTCCCATTGGTACAAATGGCCTCTTCATGGCCTGGCTCCCCATCTAGTCAACCTTCTTCTTCTCAAGCCCACGCTCAACTTCTCGAGCTATGGTGAGAACCTCCGAATAAGTCTTCAACTGCTGGGGCATCAGAAAAACTTGTATGTCCATCTGCAGACCCTGCTGGAACCTGCTTGCCCGCTTCTCCTCATCCGTCACCATGTACGGAGCAAAGCGGCTCAATCTAAGAAACTCTGCAGCATACTCGTCCACGGACTTGCTCCCTTGCTGGAGCCTGATAAACTGCTCTTCCATGTCCTTCTGTGCAGTAGCTGGGAAGAATCTGGCATAGAAGCTCTTGGAGAATGTGTCCCAGGAGACAGGCTTCCCCAGTCTGGCCTCCTCAGCTAGCCACCAAGTTCTGGCTATATCCTTCAACTGAATCTTGGCGACCTCAACTTGGTTCTCCTTTGGTACCCTGACTGCATTCAGCAGATCTGTGGTATCTGTCAACCACTGTTCAGCATCCAATGGTTTCTCGCCTCCCGTGAAGATGGCTGGCTGCAGCCTCCTGAAGTCTGAAATGTTCCCCGGTCTCTGCTCTTTCGGTGCTGCCAATTCTTGCCTGAGGAGTTCAGTCTGCTGCTGCTGGTTTTCCATCATGGTCTGAATGACTTTCAAAATATCCACATTCTCTCCCGTGGGTCCATTCGATGCTTGCCCCGAGTGGTTACGGCCCGTCCTTCGCTCCATACCGAGTTGGGGAAAGATAACTGGAATTTGGAAACAAATGGAAGGAGTTTAGGATACAAGGGAAGGAATCAAGAAGGAATCAAGGAGGACTTAATAACATTGTATATTATAGTTGGCATCAGCAAATTATTAAAATTTGCCGCTCGATTGTACTTCAGGTGTGAGAGCCTAGGCTCTGATACCAACCTGTAACGCCCCGATTCCACGGATACGGGGACGTCACTGCGACGTATATACGTAGGCCAGAAATTGTCCCACACGTATATACGCTAAGCAAAAAGTACAACAAGAGACAGAGTACACGACACAGCGTGGTATCAATACATATGCCAACACAAGAAGTGCACATACAAAGTTATCACAGGATATTATAAAGTATTACACAATACATGTGTATTACATCATAACCAAGTCCAAAAGAAATATATACAAATATGTATACAAAAAGCTCACAAGTAGAAAGAGAATCTCGTGAGTCAAAAGGTAAGTCTGGCACGGAGGGACTGGAACTAGTCCGCCTGCTCGCTAAAGTAAGCTTGGTCCTCTGTGGATGGCTCCACTTCGTTCCAAGCTTCGGAATCTGAATATGCAAATCCAAGGAGTCAAGACATATAAACAATAAACGGGCTACAGCCAAGTGGCTAAGAGACATGAATAAGTAGTATGAAACCATATAAGGAATATCAGCTAACAAGTATGAAAAGCATGAAGAGATAAAGTCCTAATACATCAGATTTACAGTTAACATCTTATTATTACTACTTGTCTTACTGTGATATCTTGCTATGTGACCCAGCGTCCCAGAGCACATAGATCCATATCCTAGTAAAGCAAGGTTGTTATTGGAAATCAGCGGTTGTATCGACGAACTATGTTTACAGTGGACCCCGTACATGCCCGGGATAACGGTCCAGGGTTGTTCCGTTGCTTGGTGACGGAAGCCAGCCGCTAGGCTAAACAGGAGGGACTTATGTATGCCCTTATAATGATGGTACCAGTAATAGAGGGAGCAAGCACTCCCCTCGGTCCCCTGGAGGCCCACAGGTCAGACCGGAACATGAGTTGCACAACATTCCTAAAAGCCACTGTAAACACGAACACATATCGATATCCGCATGTTTTCCCCCGACCCATGTGTAAGTTGATCCATTTTATGCAAAAGTCAAGTGTATCATGCTTGGTTTAAGGGATGGCATGATAAGTGGTGATATTCACATTTTAACAAGTCATGGAGCGATGATATGTAATAACAAGTCATGAAGTAATATGAGATAATGTCTATCAAGTAATCATGTCATGTAGTACCAGTTAAGAAGCATGAACAAAAGTAATATGCCATACATGTATCAACAGTAAGATCAAATTTCAGAACAGAATCAACTAAGTCAAACAGTCAGAATTAGTCGACTAGGTGGGAGGGTTAGTCGACTAATAGGGGTCTTAAGTCGACTACTAGTCTGGATGAGTCGACTATAACTGGGAAACAGAGAGTTGGGTTCTGTTTCAGGGAAAGTTAGTCGACTAGGGTTGGAGGGGTAGTCGACTAACAGGGAACTACTAGTCGACTAATGGATACCTAAGTCGACTAAGTCTGAGATACAGAGAGTTGATGTTTTATTTCAGGAAAACAGGAGTCGACTGGGGAGAAATGGGTAGTCGACTAGGGGTCTCTAGTCGACTGGAAATCTGGCCTAGTCGACTAAAACTGTGAAATCAGAAAGGGTTAAGTTTCAACTACAGTGGATTAGTCGACTAGTCCCTAGGTCTAGTCGACTAATCGTGGGAAAACAGCAAACAGGACAGATTTCTAGGGTTTTGTTTGAGGGTCTAAAAATGTGATTTTTATGGCTCAAGTGAACATGAATTGTCAACACAAGTACACAAAGGAGTTCACAAGTCTTGGTGAGTAGATATACTCACCTGGAAAGGTTCGATTGAAGCTTTACGAGTCCGGGAAGAGTGTGGTCGTCAAATGGCACCTATGTGATCCTTGGCGACGAAAAGAGCTACGATCCAAGCTCCAAATCAGTTGCTTGAGGTGGGGATGAAGTCCTTGAGGTGGTTCTTGGAGCTAGGGTTGAGGTTGAGAAGGAGGAGAGATCTCTTGGTGAGGGCTAGCACTTAGGTGAAATGAAGAAAAAAAAGGAAAAGAATGTAAAGAGATTGTTTATATAGGTGTTAGATTTTTGTAAAGGAGATGCAATTAAAGGAAATGAGAGGGGGTTTTGTGTAAATAGGGGGGTGAGATGAGTGTCCTTCTCCTTGGCCACTTGGCCGGCCATGGGGAGAGAGAGAATGAGTGGGATTTTAATGAGGAAGTAGGTGAGAAAATTGTGTGGGGTTGAAATTTTTGGAAGAGATTTGTATTTTGGAAAAATGGGAAAAATTTGTGGTTGTGGAGAAAGAGGAATAAAGGAAAAGGAAAAATGGAAAGAAATTCATAAGGAAGATATTTACTCTAACTTGGAATTGAAAATATTGAAAACATGGGTTCCTAGGTTTTAAATCAAGTATGCGGAAAACATTTCGGAAAATACCGAAATCGTCCGAAATTCAAGTATCTCGGAACGACTCGTAAATTTTACCAAAAATCATAATAATATATGAAGACTAATAGTGAAATCCTTTTTAAGAAATACTTTATAGTTTTAAAACTAAAAATCCCGGAATCAGTAATTTACCGACTCCGTTGAAATTTTCATAAATTCATAAAATTCTCAGAAAAAGTATTTAAGTAGGGAATATGATTCTAAGAAATAAAGTCTAAAGGACCATCTAGAAATTCCTAACTGTTTGAGAATTAAAATTCCAGGAATCGATCAGCGACACTGGTCGACACCGGTTTGAAGAAATTTATTTTAATTCAGGAAAAATCCAGAAAATCATAGAAAATCTAATATATTGGAAAATGATATTTGAAAGTGAAATCGGTCAAATACAGGAAGTAAATCGAAAAATACGGTCGAAAAGCTGAATACGCAACTAAGTACGTATTCTGGGAACAGGGTATTACAAAAATACAAAAGTTTTGATTTATATTGCCTATATGCAAGGAGAGCTTAACATCTCTTCTACATATAGATTCATGATGAGTGTATCTTGTATTGAAGAGCTTGACAATCTTTTCTTTATGTGGTATACGTGTTGAAGGTTCACCTAGAGGGGGGTGAATAGGTGATGGCTAATCTAATGGTCACTTAATGCCTAATAATGCGGAAGCTAAAACTAATTATGACCTAAATAAACTTTTACACTAAACACCACGTATAGCCAAAGAGTGTTGCCGAATTCCCCGTGAAGGGCTCTGGACAAACTCCTCTAGATTTCCCTTGAATGGGTTGAGGTGCCGCGTTGGCTCTCTTGGTTGAATACAAGTGTTAGCAAACAATCCCAAGCAATATATCAATATGAGCACAAGGAATATATATCATGCATATAAAGGTAAAGACAAGATAAGTAATGCAAGATATAAACAAGGAGATAGAGAGAGAGAGAGAAATGGCAATCGCAAACACAAAGGGTTTGTTTCGAGGTTCGAGCACACTTGCTCTACATCCCTGCCTTCGACACACGAAGGATTTCCACTATGCAAGATCCCAATGGATCTCTCCCCGGTGCCGCAACACCTACAAGCCCTCGGATTCCCTAGTCCCGTACACACGCAAGCCCACTAGCTTACCGAGGCCGCACCTCAAACCACAAGTTCACAACCGAACTCTAAACCACCGCGAGCACACTTGCCCGCCTCCTCGAGGAACAAAGAAAAGATCTTTGGTAATCACAACACTTTGATCACCTAAAGGCACTCTCACTATAACACTCCTATAGAATGAATAATCAATGGATAGCTCAAGTGTTTGTGTGAGAAAAACAAGAAAAGAGATGGTGGAGGAAAACTCAAAGAATCTCTTTTAACACACTCTAAATAAACTCTTCCCTTTTGATTGGAAGTATTTGCACTCAAATATGTGGAGAAAGCCCTTTTAAAAGAATGGGAAAAACTGGCTCAAAACTCTCCTAAAATCTTGGCCTAAAACAATGACCAAACCCCCAAATTTCTAGGCCAGAAAAATATAGCCGTTGGGGTCTGTCAGGCCTGCCGGTCGACCCGCCGGTCGACCCGCAACGGTCAAAAATCCGACCGTTGGAGCCATCGGTCGACCTCCCGGTCGACCCGAAAGAACAGAGAGCACTGCTCTCAGTTCCGGTCGACCACCCGGTCGACCCGCTCAGTTCCGGTCGACCTTCCGGTCGACCCGCCCACTGAACTGCCAGACGTGCACGGTTCTGTGCACGTCGGTCGACTTTGCGGTCGACCTGCCCTTGGTTCCGGTCGACCCGCCCGGTCGACCGACCTCTGTGCAATGGGTTAGCTTGGAGCACAGTTTTGAGGTCAAAAACGTTCGAATTTGGGAATAAGTATATAGGATGATGTTGTAGATATTGAAGTCTTCTTTCTAATACTACTTAAATCAAATCAATATCAATTCAGAATTGAAAGTTATCATTAAAATACTAAAAGGTATCAAATCAGAAACTGTAAGCTATTTTTAGAACAAAAACAGACTTCAACCCAATATTTGTTATTCTTAACATTTAAATCAGAAAATGATTATTGAATATTAAATGTAGCTCTGAAAGTCATCTTTAAAATGCAATTTAAATCATATTAATTGAATATAAGAATCAAAAGTTATGACTAGAAAACTAAAAGAATGTCGAGCAGATCAGCAGAACGGTCGGCCGCCCGGTCGACCGAGAAAACCCGAGAGTTCTAAAATGGTTTTGGTTAAAAACACATGTATATTTGAAACACCAAAAATCAAAACGGTATTTTTCTAGAACTAAAAATCTTTTATGAAAACACATATAAATCAAGAGTGTGTGTGATATGAACTTGAGCAATCCACCAACTATTCTATCCTTTACATTTTAACTAAAACAAAATCTTATAAAAACAAACCTAGACACAAGTCTTGATCTTGAAGTCTTCCCTTGAAGTCTTCTATCTTCTTGACTTGGTCCGCACACAATCCAACGAGCTCAACTCTTGATGTCGTGTTGATGCATAGGCTCGTGAATCAACTGGTGCTAGCTCCAAAACTTGACTTTAAATCCTTTGTTGAAGCTCCACACCTACTAAGATCTTGATCATAAATCTGTCACTAATTAAACACAAGATTATTAGTAAACATAACTACATGAGTTGATCATCATCAAAACTAGAGTGATGGGCCTTTGGGCCAACAATCTCCCCCTTTTTGATGATGACAAAACTCATGAAGTTATATATGCATGGATTAAGTAAAGCTTCAAAGAAGATCGCCTTAACTCATGCATAACAAATAAATGAATAGATATGCAATAAAGCACATAGACATGCATGCAAATGGAGATAAAACAAATCAAATCTTTTGCTCCTAATTGCAAAACAAACAAAACATATATGCATAAACATAAATATTACTCAACATACATATAAACCTCAAATTCTTCTCCCCCATTTTGTCAATCATCAACAAAGGGGTAAAAAACAAAATCATCAAATTTTTCTCCCCTTTTTGTCATAAACAAAGAGATCAAAAAGGGTTAAAGCAAAACAATCAATAATAGGTTATATGCGATATACATTCATGAAGAGGAAGACACTAAGTTAGCTTTGCTACACATATACATTACATGAAAGAGGGATGACAAGCCCTAATTCACATAACGTATAATATGTAATGCATAAGAGGAGATGTGAAGCTCCCCCTACACACGTGTATCACATAAAGAAGAGTTGTCAAGCTCCTCAGTATACAATACACTCAACATGAATCTATATGTAGAAGAGATGTTAAGCTCTCCTTGCATATAGGCAATACAAATCAAAAATTTTGAACTTTCAAACTTTTGAAATTTTCTTAATAAAACAAATTTTGAGATATCTTAGTAAACCAAATTTAAGATATCATATAACAAAATTTTAAAGGTATCAGAGCTCTTGTAAAACAATCAATTTTTTTTATTTTTCATAAACATTGTGCTTTAAAATATGAATACCAATTGTAAAGTAAGCACTAAAATATCATATATATGTATGATAATAGAGATTGTCATTGAAGGCATACATATATATAAACAAAATATGAGTATATACAAAAATTTCAATTTAGATACCAATTGAAAAGATCCAATGATACCAATTGAAAATAACAATGTAAATCATGTATATAACTCAAAACCTACCATCCCTTGATATGCACAAGGTAAAAGATTTGTCAATTAAGCTTACAAGGCATACACGCCCATCCATCCGCCCATAGAAGGTAGGGGTTTTCAAAAATAGGTTTGAAAATATTTTAGCATTGAAAATCACTACCAAAAGAAGAATAATTAACTAGTTAAAGATAATTTTTGAAAAACTAGTTAAAGATCCTTCAAAATACAATAAATCATATGTTTTTCATGAAACAAAACTAAATACACACAATTTACACTCATAGTCTATAAAGCACAAAAATATGTCCATGAAACTAAGTCATGACAAAATAAATAAAGTGTGAGTGGTCAAAAGTCATGTAAATAGCATTTTCATGAAAATAGACATTGAGGCTCAAAATGATCAAGAATCCTATTTTATCAAACAAATCATGAAAAATCATTTTTCATAAAAACACTAATCTTCATGGTATATGTATGATTTATCCAAAACTAACAATACACATACATATCCCAAACATAAAAGAGTCTATTAAATAATTTGCATGAAGGCAAGAGACTCACGGGTATACATGTATATTTATTAGATTTCAATTTAGAATACATATACATGAAGTAAATCACTAAAATAGGCAAAAATATGTATAAAAGAGAATCATCAAAACTAGTCTATACATATGCATATAGTGGGTACAAATGAGCATGAAGTGCAATCATATATAAAACAAATGTAGCTCACTATTTGTACATGTATAATACAAGTTTTGATAAAAACTACATCTAAGCATGTTTTTACCACATGAAGCATAAAACAAATGAAAAACATGAACATGCTCAAAATATTATGAATGAATCAAGCATGAACATAAATAAAATGGGAGTTTAGAGATTGTTACCAACTCCAAAGCTCCAATCATGGTGGTCTTCCCACCAAAACTCTCTTGATAGCGATGCATCAATAAGTGTGTCCATCATATCCATTTGCATCCACCATCAAGGCACCAAATCTCTCACGTCTTGAGAGATCCCTCACCTACATCAAAAACATAGGGTGGGGGTTTTGGTACCCATATTTTCTTGGGTCCTTTGGGGTTAGTCTTGTAAGGAACCCAAAAAATTTTATTCTTAGCAAAATTAAAATGATCTAACCTATCATAACAAAACTTTGCTAAATGGCCTTTGCGGCCACAATGTGTACATGTGTGCACCTTAGTATGCTTATGTGTAGGAGTGTGATCATGTTGTGCAACATAAGCAAATGCATGATTATGATGTGCATGAGCGTGGGGAACTTGTTTCTTTTGAAACAAAGATTCCAACCTAGAATGATTGAATGCACAAGAGCTCAAAGTAGAGCTCAAATTATTCATTTTATTTTTCAAAACATTAATCTCACTAGTGGTGGCATGTAAAGTATGGTGAGATAAAGAATCATTTTTTTTCTTTTTCGAAACAAAATCTTTTTCTTTTTCGCAAATTTTTCTTTTCAAAGATTTATTTTCTTGAAAAACAGTTTCCTTTTGTTTTTCCACCAAATTAACTTTATTTTTCAAAGTAGTGTTCCCTTCACATAAATCATTCAATCTTGACATGAGGGAAACATTCTCATTTTTCAAATCTTCTTTTTCTTTTTCCAAACATGCAATTTTAGATTTGAAAGAATCATTTTCTTTATACATGCAATCAAAATTCTTTTCCAAATATTTGTTATCTTTTTTTAAGCATGCAATGTTACTTCTAAATGAATCATGTTCTTTATGCATGCAAGCAATGTTCTTTTTCAAATTTTTATTTTCCTTTTTAATCATGTCATATTTCTCAAGCAATTGTTGACAAAAGGAAGTGAGCTCATCATATGACATGTCTTCATCATCGGATTCGGAGTTTACCTCAAGGGGGTTATCCCCTTGGACCATGTAGCACACGTTGGAGATGTCGCTTCCAACGTCCGAATCGCTCCCGGCATAATATAGATCTTTTTCGCCGAGGGAGGTGAGGGTATTCCATACTACAAAAGCCGAATCAAAGTTAGAAACTCTAGATAAATAAACATCATCTAGGATAGACTTTAAAGCATTAAGGGATTTTGCATTAGTCTCAATATTCTTACCATATAAACAATAATCATTATTACTGATGGCAAGATAAACATGATAACCTAGGGCTTTGAGGTACAAGGACATCTTTACCTTCCATATATGGATGTTAAGAATGTCAAACATGGGTGGTGACATGAAGTCCATGGTGTGTGTACAAAATATGTGATTAGCCTAAAAATGAGGATCTTTAACTCTAGGTAGTAAGACCCAAATCAGAATACCAAGCTCTGATACCAATTGAAGGCTCACCTAGAAGGGGGGTGAATAGGTGATGGCTAATCTAATGGTCACTTAATGCCTAATAATGCGAAAGCTAAAACTAATTATGACCTAAATAAACTTTTACATTAAACACCACGTATAGCCAAAGAGTGTTGCCGAATTCCCCGTGAAGGGATCTGGACAAACTCCTCTAGATTCCCCTTGAATGGGTTGAGGTGCCGCGTTGGCTCTCTTGGTTGAATACAAGTGTTAGCAAACAATCCCAAGCAATATATCAATATGAGCACAAGGAATATATATCATGCATATAAAGGTAAAGACAAGATAAGTAATGCAAGATATAAACAAGGAGATAGAGAGAGAGAGAGAGAGAGAGAGAGAGAAATGGCAATCGCAAACACAAAGGGTTTGTTTCGAGGTTCGAGCACACTTGCTCTACATCCCCGCCTTCGACATACGAAGGATTTTCACTATGCAAGATCGCAATAGATCTCTACCCGGTGCCGCAACACCTACAAGCCCTCGGACTCCCTAGTCCCGTACACACGCAAGCCCACTAGCTTGCCGAGGCCGCACCTCAAACCACGAGTTCACAACCGAACTCTAAACCACCGCGAGCACACTTGCCCGCCTCCTCAAGGAACAAAGAAAGATCTTTGGTGATCACAACACTTTGATCACCTAAAGGCACTCTCACTACAACACTCCTATAGAATGAATAATCAATGGATAGCTCAAGTGTTTGTGTGAGAAAAACAAGGAAAAAGATGGTGGAGGAAAACTCAAAGAATCTCTTTTAACACACCCTAAATAAACTCTTCCCTTTTGATTGGAAGTATTTGCACTCAAATATGTGCAGAAAACCCTTTTAAAAGAATGGGAAAAACTGGCTCAAAACTCTCCTAAAATCTTGGCCTAAAACAATGACCAAACCCCCAAATTTATAGGCCAGAAAAATATATCCGTTGGGGTCTGTCAGGCCTGCCGGTCGACCCGCCGGTCGACCCGCAACGGTCAAAAATCCGACCATTGGAGCCACCGGTCGACCTCCCGGTCGACCCGAAAGAACAGAGAGCACTGCTCTCAGTTCCGGTCGACCACCCGGTCGACCCGCTCAGTTTCGATCGACCTCCCGGTAGACCCGCCCACTGAACTGCCAGACGTGCACGGTTCTGTGCACGTCGGTCGACCTTGCGGTCGACCTGCCCTTGGTTCCGGTCGACCCGCCCGGTCGACCGACCTCTGTGCAATGGGTTAGCTTGGAGCACAGTTTTGAGGTCAAAAACGTTCGAATTTGGGAATAAGTATATAGGATGAAGTTGTAGATATTGAAGTCTTCTTTCTAATGCAACTTAAATCAAATCAATATCAATTCAGAATTGAAAGGTATCAATAAAATACTAAAAGGTATCAAATCAGAAACTGTAAACTGTTTTTAGAACAAGAACAGACTTCAACCCAATATTTGACATTCTTAACATTTAAATCAGAAAATAATTATTGAATATTAAATGTATCTCTGAAAGTCATCTTTAAAATGCAATTTAAATCATGTTAATTGAATATAAGAATCAAAAGTTATGACTAGAAAACTAAAAGAATGTCGAGCAGATCAGCAGAACGGTCGGCCGCCCGGTCGACCGAGAAAACCCGAGAGTTCTAAAATGGTTTTAGTTAAAAAACACATGTATATTTGAAACACCAAAAACCAAAATGGTATTTTTCTAGAACTAAAAATCTTTTATGAAAACACATATAAATCAAGAGTGTGTGTGTGATATGAACTTGAGCAATCCACCAACTATTCTATCCTTTACATTTTAACTAAAACAAAATCTTGTAAAAACAAACCTAGACACAAGTCTTGATCTTGAAGTCTTCCATTGAAGTCTTCTCATCTTTTTGACTTGGTCCACACACGATCCAACGAGCTCAACTCTTGATGTGGTCTTGATGCATAGGCTCGTGAATCAACTTGTGCTAGCTCCAAAACTTGACTTTAAATCCTTTGTTGAAGCTCCACACCTATTAAGATCTTGATCATAAATTTGTTCACTAATTAAATACAAGATCATTAGTAAACATAACTACATGAGTTGATCATCATCAAAACTAGAGTGATGGGCGTTTGGGCCAACACGTGTGTAAGGGGAGCTTCACATCTCCTCTTATGCATTACATAATGTATGTTATGTGAATTACGGCTTGTCATCCCTCTTTCATGTAATGTATATATGTAGGGAAGCTTTACATCTTCCTCCTCATGAATGTATATAGCATATACCATTTATTTATTGATTGATGTTTACTTTCAATTGGTATCAAGATGCTACTTTAACATATTTTCAATTGGTACCTTAATTGAATGTCACCCCTATTTGGTTTTTGTTTTGTTTTAGTCAAAAAGGGGGAAAATATTATTTTTGTTAACCCTTTATTGATTCATTGTTACGAACAATAAAAGGGAGAAAATTTTATTTGATTTAGTTTTGCTTTTACCCTTTATTGATGATTGTTTCTTTGTATTAAAAAGGGGAGAAGATTTTGTTTTGTTTTGGTTTTTACCCCCTTCTTGATGATTGACAAAAAGGGGGAGAAAGATTTTGAGTTTGATATATGCATATTTATGTTTTGCATAGGATATATGCATATTTGTGTTTTGCATTTATTAAGTTTAATTTAGTTTAATTTTAATTGATATCTAGAGCATGTTTTGTTTTTAAACATTTCATTGTATCTAGAGCCATTTATTGTTTATGCATGATTATGCATTGTCATTCATTGCATATTTATGTTTATTTGTTTTATGCATGAGTTAAGGGGGAGCTTCTTTGAAGCTTAACTTTGATCCATGCATATATAACTCCATGAGTTTTGTCATCATCAAAAAGGGGGAGATTGTTGGCCCAATGGCTTTCCACTCTAGTTTTGATGATGATTAACTCATGTAGTTGTGTGTACTAATAATCTTGTGACGTTAGTTTTAGATCATTAATCAAGTTATTAGTAGGTGATTAGTTTCAACAAGATGATTTGGAAGCTTTCACATGGTGATTCAAGAGCCCGAGCGACAAGATCATATATAGCACTTGCTCGGTGGATCAAGGAGTTTTGGATCGAGTCGGCTTGGAGACGGCACTCTACAAGAAGACATCGGTACCATAGTTTAGTTTTGTGTTTAGATCCAAATTGTAAAGATTAGAATAGTATGATATGCTCAAGTTCACAACACACACACGTTTCATGTTTTGAATATTGGTTTTCGGTTTTTCCGTTTTTAGTTTAACCGATCTTGGTTTCATGAATAGATAGTTTCAAAACAAGTTTACATGGTTTAATGTATATTAGAATTGTTCTATATACATGCATGCTTAACTTCCTAGACAAACTTAGTTTTGACTTACTTATTCATGTGGTTTATGTTTTGGTATTTTCAACAAAACATATTTTGGAATTAAAGTCAAAAACATGGATATATATATGTTTCATGTATATATGATTATATCCATATACATCATTCCTATATGTTGTTTAATATCATGTTTTTGTATTTAGATAAGTTTTAGACAAAATGTATTTTCTATTCAAAAATCCAAGTTTTAGAAAATACAAGTTTTGGATTTTGGTAAAAATGATAAGACACAAAAATGTTTAAAAATGTTTGTTATTTGTGATGAAATTTTTATCACATGTTTATATTTCAATATAAAATGAGAAAACTATTTTTGTGTAATTTTTACAAGTTTTATGGATTTATTAAAATATTTTTCCATCCTGTTTTCTGACCCAGGACACTGGCTAACAGGCCAGGTCGTTCGACCGTGCGGTCGGCCGAACCAATGGCCGGTCGACCCAGCGGTCGACTGACGTGCACGGAGCTGTGCACGTCTGGCAGCCCAATGAGCCGGTCGACCGGCGGTCGACCGTAACTGAGAGCAGTGCTCTTTGTTCTTTTCAGTCGATTGGGCGGTCGACCGGGCTGGTGCCTACGGTTAAATCCGACCGTTGGACGGTCGACCGGTAGTTCTGTTTTGGCAGAAATTGCTGCCAACGGCTATATTTTTCTGGGGGCTATAAATACCCCATTAATGGCCAGTTTTCTCTAAGATTTTTTGTGCGAATTTTTTCTGACTTTCTAGTGTTTTCACAGCAATCAAAAGAAGTTTTTGGGCTTTATATTGATCAATCTATTTGGTGTTTTTATTAGGATTTGGAAAATCAAGAAAGGGTTTTTGGGAAAAGATTTTGATTCAATTTCTTCATCTTGGTTTCTAGCTCTTTCCCAAAGATTTTCTTTGAGTTTTTTATTTCCATTCCTTTGGTTTTCTCCACACTTGAGCTACATCTACTATCTCATTCTATAGGATCTTTGTGTGGGAGAGAAATTGTTTGTGGGTGTTGTTTAGACCACCAAGTTGAAAACCCTATCTTTGCTTGGCTTTGTGCTTTTGGGTTATATCCCTCAAGTGGTGAGGTGATCCTTGTGTTGCTTTGTGCTAATCCCTCAAGTTGTGAGGTGATTGTTTGTTGGCTTGGAGTTGTGCCTCAAGGAGGAGGTTGTGTTTGTAAGGAGAGGAGTTGGGTACTCCTTGTAATTGTTATTACCCCAAATCCTCGGTGGAGGTTCCCTTTGTGGGAGTCCTTTGTGGACAAGCTAGTGGACTTAAAATCCTTCTGAGTGAAGGCGGGGATGTAGAGCTGGGTGCTCGAACCTCGAAACATATCTTGTTGTTTGCGCTTGATCCCTTGGCTCTTACTCTCTCTCTCTCTTTACTTTGTGCCTTGCATCTATTCATATTGTTCATTCATAATTATTTGCTTGGCTTGTTTGAGTGTGCATCTCTTGTTAATTGCAATTAGTTTTTAAATTTCGCATTAAGTTCATTAGATTAGCATAATCATCTATTCACCCCCCCTCCCTCTAGGTGATTTTCAAATTAAACTTCTTTCTTGGACTCCAAATCAAGCAAATGCGGGATGGGATATTCATATGTCAAGCCAAGTATGCAAAGGAACTCATAAAGAAATTTGGACTTGAAGGTTCGAAAGTTTGCAACACTCCCATGGCAACTACAACCAAGCTTAATAAGGATAACCAAGGTAAATGTGTTGATATTAAGTTATATAGAAGAATGATTGGTAGTTTGTTGTATTTAACGGCAAGTAGGCCAGATATTATGTTTAATGTGTGTCTTTGTGCTAGATTTCAATCGTGTCCTAAAGAGTCTCATCTTATTGCGGTAAAACGCATCATTCGTTATATTAAGGGCACTATTGGAATGGGTCTTTGGTATCTGAAAACCGGAGATTTTTCAATGACGAGTTATTCGGATGCCGACTATGCGGGTTGTAGAGTGGATAGAAAGAGTACTAGTGGGACATGTCAATTTCTTGGTAATTGTCTTGTTTCATGGTCCTCTAAGAAACAAAATTCGGTAGCCCTCTCAACCGCCGAGGCGGAGTATGTTGCGGCGGGGACTTGTTGTGCACAAGTCCTTTGGATGAAACATACTCTCCTTGATTATGATTTACATTATGACCATATAAAAATATTTTGTGATAATACTAGTACTATTCATATGACTAAGAATGCAAATCAACATAGTAAGACCAAGCACATTGAGATTAGATATCACTTTCTTAGAGATCATTTTGAGAAAGGTGATATAGAGATTGATTATGTTTCTTCGGATTTTGCAACTTGCCGATATTTTCACTAAACCACTTGATTTTAATAGATTTTCCTTTATATGTGGTGAACTTAATGTTTGTGTTATTGAATAAAAATATTTTTCTTGTTTCTTTATCCCTTTTTGATGTATGACAAAAAGGGGGAGAAAATGAGTTCTTGTGTTCTTGTATTATTGTATTATTGTACATGAGTTTATATGGTTTTGCAAGTGTTTTTAGTATCATGTTTTTGCTTGCTCATTTTTTTACTTACTATGCTATTTAAAACTTCAAATTTTTGTCTTTATGGTTTTTGCAATTCAAATGCAAATTGCTTTTACTTGTTTAATATAGCATAATTTGAGGGGGAGTTTTATCTCTCTCTTAATATCTTTTTTATATAGCCTATTTGTTTTGTCATCATCAAAAAGGGGGAGATTGTTGGCCCAAGAGGTTACACTCTCCATTTGTTTAAAGTTTTGATGATAACAAAACAAATAGAAGCTATATGGTACTAATAAGTTTGTTCAAGATAAGTTTCAGGTTAGTACCATTTTTGAAGGACATTGCTTAGCTATTGCAAAGATTTTCTGGGTTCATGGAACAAATAAGGCATATGGCACAAGAGGGAATGTCCATAAAAGAGAAGGCTCAAGCAAGGCATTACATGGCTCAAGACTTCATTTTTGCTCAAGAGACTTCATTAGATTTGTTTTTAGTTTTATAGTTTTGTTAAAGAATAGTGAATAGGTTTGAAGCTCAAAATTCCTACACACACTAGTTTTTGCGCACATGTCATTTCTAAAAATTTCTCCTATATATATGTACAAAATATTTTTAAATATAGTTTTTTTGCTTATAAACTCAATTTTGTGTATTATACATAGTTCTGATCAAAACTATTTTGTAAACCATCAAAATCTCCTCAAAATCCTTTTCAAATTTCAGTTTTTGACCTGAGTCGGTCGATCAATCGGTCGACCGACTCTATGTCAGGTCAGATCGGTCGACCGACCGGTCGACCGGGATTCTGACCGTTGGGTGCATGCATGTGTGCACGTTTCTCGGTCGACCGGGCAGTCAACCGGACCCCACTACGGTCGACCGACCTTCGGCCATCTGTAAGCAAGCAACTCTCTGTTTGTTGCGGTCGACCGAGCGGTCGACCGTGGGCTGCAACGGCTCTTTTTATTTGAAACCCGGTCGACCGGTCGGTCGACCGAGGCTGTGTTTTCAGCCATAACGGCTACTTTTTAAATACGTTTTTATTTTGTCTCTTTTGTTTCTAAACGAGTTTAGGGGCTGTTTTCTGGGTCAAATACTTCCTAATTACTATTTTGTTAGTTTAACATTTAATCCCTAGCTCTATCCTATAAATAGGGGTGATTAGGGTTATAAAAAAACAACAATCATTTTGCAAAACATTCAAAATTTAAAGAGCTTTCTAAAGAGTTTTGTTCTTGGTTTTTGTGCTGAAAAATCTCTCTCATTTCTGAAGTTTCAGTTTCAAAACTCTCTCAAATTCTTTCTCTTTTTCCCACTTACAATACTAGAGCTTCAATCCTACTCATTGTTCTACAGGGCTTTTGTAAGGGAAAAAGATTTTTCAAAAGAAAGTTTGTGGTCTTTTGATCACCAAGAGAATACTTGTACTTGAGATTGTGGAGTTGGGTACTCCGGTGTGATTGTAACTCTTTGTGAAGTTATAGTGGTTAGAAATCCTTCTGGGTGAAGGCGGGGGCATAGGCTGGGTGCTCGAACCTCGAAAAAATTCTTGGTGTTTGCGTTTGGTTTACTTGCTTCTTACTTTAATTCCTTACTTTATATTTATTGCTTCTTATTCATTGTTTCATTTACTTGCTATTTATATTCATTACTACATTGTACTTGCTCTACATATTGATTGCTATATTCACTTGTTTCATATTCATTTTATCAATCAAATACTCATACAACAAGATTGCAATACGCACCTCAAACTCTTATCTAGAGGAATCACGAGGAAGGAGTTCAGAGCCCTTCACGGGGTATTCGGCTTCTAGTCTTGTTTTGGGTGATCGTTGCATCCCAATTTTTAGTTTTTGCATTGATTAGCATTATCACCTATTCACCCCCCCCCCCTCTAGGTGATTTCAAGGACTACTATGTTTTGGAGACTTAGAAAATAGTGTATATGATTTGGTAACTATCTCTAAACTCCTATTTTTAGTTTACATGTATTTACATAGATAATATTTTTTAGCATGTTTTGTTTTTGTGTTTCATGTGGTGAATACTTGTTCAGATATAAATCTTCATTAAAACTTGTGTATATACTTGTACAAGTAATGAGCCACATTGGATTTTTATATGTTTATGCTTCATTGCCCATTTATACTCGTTACATGTACATGTATAACCTAGTTTTGATAATTATTTCATTTAAACTTGTTTTTCCTATTGTTATGCATGTATTGCTTCATGTATATGTTATTCTAGTCTAAAACAAATAGATATACATGTATACCCTTGAGTCTCTTGCCTTCATGTAAATTCTATTATAGACTCTTTTGTGTCTAGGATATGTATGTATATTTCTAGTTTTGATAAAATATACATATGCCTTGAAGTTTGTTTTTAATGGAAAATATATTTTTATGATTTTCATATATTTTTGATGTTTTTGAGCCTTATTGATTATTTCATGAATATGCTATTTACATGATGCTTGTGCACTCATATTTCTTTGTTTACTCATGACCTTGTCTCATGAGCATATTTTTAAGCTTTATAGATTTTGAGTGTCAACTCTTGTGTTTTTAGCATGTTTCTTGGGATATATGATTTGGTTTCATATTTTGAAGGATCTTTAACTAGTTTCTCAAAAATTATTTTAACTAGTTATTTATTCTTCATTTGGTAGTGTTTTCAAAATACAACTATTTTTAAATCTTATTTTTGAAAACTTCTACCCTTCAAAGGGCAAATGGATGAGTGACGATACCTTGTAAGCTCAAATTGAACATCTATGTAAACATGTGCATGAATAGGGTGGATAGATATGAGTTATACACATGTTCTTCAGAGAATTCTATTTTTATATACTCATATTTATTTTCTATATATGTATGTCTCAAAATCTCAATTAATATCAATTTCAATTGGTATTTTCTTTTTCCTACATATATATGTTTTGATTGTGCGTGATTTACAATATTCATTACTTGTTTAAAGCACAAATTATGTTTATGCTAAGCTTGACTTAAAACTAAAATAAGTTCGTATCTTTATAAGCTTATGCATAGTTTTCAGTTGGTATTTCAATTGACATTTTATTTAGTATCAAAATTTATAATAGATTTCAATTGACATTTTATTTTGTATCAAAATTTACTATATATTTCAATTGGTATCAAAAATACAAAATGTTTTACTTTCATTGGTATCTTAAAATTTTGCTTATTTACAAGTGGTATCTCAAAATTTATTTTATTGACTTAAGAGATTTCAAAATTTATTTTAAAGTGATTTCAATATTTTTGATATGATTTACCTATATGCAAGGGGAGTTTAACCTCTCTTTTATATATAGATTCATGTTGAGCGTATCTTATATTGAGGAGGTAGACATCTCTTCTTTATGTGGTACACGTGTGTAGGGGGAGCTTAATATCTCCACTTATACATTGTATATTATGTTTTATATGGTTAGGGTTTTGTCATCCCTTCTTCATGTAATACATGTATGCAGGGGGAGCTAACTTCACGTCTCTCTTCTTCATGAATGCATCTCGCATATATATATATCCTTATTGTTTGATTTGTTTTCGCCCCTTTATTGATGATTTGACAAAAAGGGAGAGAGGTATTTGATTTATATATGCATGTTTATTGACAAAAAGGGGAAGAAATATTTGAAGATCTATATATACATGTTTATTGCTTTATAACAAAAAGAAGGAAAAGGTTTTTGGAGAGAAGGATTTTTTGCTTTATGCATGTTTATCTCCTTGTTTATGCATATATATATATATATATATATATATATATATATATATATATATATATATATATATATATATATATATATATGTTTAGTTTTATGTACTTTATTGAATATCTTATTGTTTATTGGTATGCATGAGTTAAGGAAGATCTTCTTTGAAGCTTATCTTTAATCCATGCATATATAACTCTATGAGTTTTGTCATCATCAAAAAGGGGGAGATTGTTGGCCTGAAGGCTCATTGCTCTAGTTTTGATGATGATTAACTCATGTAGTTATAGTACTAATGATCTTGTGTTTAATTAGTCTCAGATATTTAATCAAGATCTTAGTTGGTGTTTAGCTTCAATAAAGGATTTAAAGTCAAGTTTTGGAGCTAGCACATGTTAGTTCAAGAGCTCATGCATCAAGATTGCATCAAGTACTCAAGAGGAGTCTAGCTCATTGGATCAAGGTTTGGACCAAGTCAAGAAGGAGAAGAAGATTTTCAAAGAGAAGATTTCAAAGAAGACTTGTGTCATGTTTGTAAGTGTCAAGAATTTTTTTAGATAAAATATAAATGATAGATTAGTTGGTGGATTGCTCAAGTTCATATACACTCACGCACAAGATTTATATGTATTTTCATAAAAGAGTTTTCATTTTGAAAAATACCGGTTTGATTTTTTTAAGCTTCAAAATATACATGTGTTTTATCAAAACTTATTTTAGAGCTTATTGTCAAAAGCATAGATATTTCATCATATCTGTATAGTGGATCATATTCATACACACTAAGCTTCAAAAGGGTTTAAAATATCTTATTTTTGTATTTGGAGAAGTTTTGGAAAAATCAATTTTGAAAAATACAGATTTTTGTTTAAGCCAAAATTTCTATATTACAAAAATAGTTCAAAATATTTGTAACTTGTTTTGATTTTTACTCAAACATGTTTGTATATCAAAGTATATCAATGAACTTATTTTTGTAGAATTTATGAGAATTTATGAGATTTTATTGAAGGTAAAAAGACCATGTTTTAATCCCTAAAATTTTGTGATCTGGCTTTCTTCCGGTCGACCGGCCGGTCAACCGAGACTGAAGTCAGTCGACCGGTCCGGTCGACCAATGTGCACAAATGTGCACAGCCACTTTGGCTGGTGGGCTGGTGGGCTGGTCGACCGCTAGAGAGCTCTGCTCTCTAGATCCGGCCGCGGTCGACAAGGCGGTCGACCGGCAGAGAGCTTTTGCTCTTTATATCCAGGCCTCGGTCGACCGGACGGTCGACTGGCGGCACAACGGTCAGAAATCTGACCGTTCGCGGTTGACTGGCTTGTCGACCGACAGTAGGAAATCCTGCTGAGTTGGACCCTAACGGCTATATTTTTTAGGCCTATAAATTGGGACAGTTTTTGGCTGTTTTTAATAAGATTTGAAGTGGGTTTTCAAGCAAGTCTACCTTCTCCAAAGCCTTTTTCAAATTTTAAATTTTTATTTAAATCACTTTCCTTCTCTCCATTCTCTTTTCAACTAAAAAACAAACACCATTCTTTGCTTTCTAAACAAAGATACCGAAAAGCTTTCATCGCATTCCTCCTCGTGGACACGACGTGTTAGCCCAAGCTAGACGGTAATTCTTATCGCTTTCATTTAACAATAAAATTCCCAGCCAGACCACACTGGGGATCGACCGGACGATCGACTGGACCAGTGGTTGGTCGACCGGACCGATTGACCGATGTGCACGAGGACGTGCACGGACCCAGCCTACAAGTTCAGTCGACCGCACGGTCGACCGACTGTAAGCACCCAACTCTCGGGTGCTGCCGGTCGATCAAGCGGTCAACCGGAGGCATAACGGTCAGAAATATGACCGTTGCGCTGGTCGACGGGAAGGTCATTTTGACCTTTCAGGATGCCAATGGCTCTTTTGTTTGGGGCCTATATATAGGGGTCCTCTTGGGCTGTTTTGAACAAGGATTTTAGATAGCAAATTTTCCCATCTATACAAGTGTTTCAGCAGTAAGTTTTTGAAGTGTTTTTGTGCAAAAAAAGATTTAGCTTTTATTTCATTTCAAGGGTTGGAAAAATCAAGGAAAAAGAGAGTCTTTGGGGAATTAGTTTAGATCTTCATTTCTATTTCATTCTAGTGTTTTTTTTCAAGTATTTTCTTTATGATTTTGATTTCCAAACACCTTGTTTTTCTCACACTTGAGCTATCATCTCTATCCTATCTATAGGATCTTGTTTTTATGAAAATTATAGTTTGTGGTCTATTGTGATCCTCAAGAGTTGTTTGTGGTCTCTTGTGATCACCAAGTTGCAATATTTCTTTTACTTTGGCTTTGTGCCTATCCCTCTAAGTGTAAAGGAGATTGTGATTTAGGTTTGTAGCTATCCCTCTTTGTGTAGAGGTGATTGTGGTTGTGGTTTGGCTTTGAGCCCTTATCCCTCTTTGTGTAGAGATGATTGTTTTTTGGCTTTGTGCCTTGCCTCTTGTGTAGAGGTGGTTGTATTAGAGAGAGGAGTTGTGTACTCCTAACCTTGTACCTAGAAATTCTTCGGTGGAGGTTCCCTGTATAGGAGGTCATGTGTGGACATAGTGAAAATACTTCTGTATGAAGGCGGGGACGTAGAGCAATGGATCGAACCTCAAAACATATTTTGGTGTTTGCGTTTGATCCACTATCTCTAAACTCTATCTTTCTTATATTTTGCATTGCTTTATATTGTTCATATCATACATGCTAGATATTGTTTGTGTGTGCCCATACTTATGTTAAACCAAGAGAGCTTCATATAACACCTCAACTCTTATTTAGAGGAATCTAGAGGAGATAGTCCAGAGTCCGTCACGGGAAATTCGGCTACACTCTTTGGTTACACTTAGTGTGCTGTAATTAGTTTTTGATTCCACATGATTTGTCATTAGATTAGCTATACACCTATTCACCCCCTTCTAGGTGTATTTTCAACTAATACATCTAATGAGTACACAAGAGCAATAAAGCACAAACACATAATAGTCAAGTGTAACTCACTAATTATACAAGTATAAACACAAGTTTTAATGAAAACTACATTTAAATAAGTAATCAAAATATGAAGCACAAAACATAAACAAACATGATCATTAGGTTAAATTCACGTGCTATTGAACTAGGATATACAAAATATCTAAACTATAGTGAGAATATAAAAATATAAATTCATATAAACATGGGTGTATCTCAAAAACTATCTATGTATACCAAAAGCCTAATTAACATTGCATTTAACATAATAAGCATTAAACATGACATGCCAAAAACATCAATATAAAAGCATGTAAACAAAAATAGGAGTTAGAGATAGTTACTAAAACTAATGAACTAATCTCCAGATCTCCAAACCATGGTGGTCCTCTCACAAAACATCTTTGAAATTGATGCATCCACAATTATGATCTTTTAGCTCGGAACGCATCCACCATCATGGCATCACTACTCTCACATTTTGTGAGAGCCTACTGATCGGGGCGGAAATAGCACTCGAAAATGTGTATTTTTGAAAATTAATGTAAATCTTGTATGTGCTAATATTCCCTCGATACTTCCGTTATAGCATTGGCTCAACGGATTGAATTCACAGGGACGGGAGGCGATAGAAGCATTAACAGTCTTTATTCACGTTGTATGTTAACAAGTCTTCTTTGTTAAAGAATTAGAAAAAGAAAAGAAAAGAAAAGAAAAGGAAATCGAGCATGTGATAGCTGGAGAAGATGCAATGAAAGCGGCGATGTGATAACAAAAGAGAAGTGGTTTGGAAAACAAAATAAAGATGGAACAAAGGTGAACTAAGAAAGTGGTGAAGACATTGATAGAAAAAATGATAAAAGAGTTTGAAAATAATTTTTAAAACATGATAAAAGAAAACTCATGGCTACTAACTACTAATTGCTCAACTAACATGTTAACCTCTTAGTGATAGTTGCCTCACATAGATCCTTGGTCATCCCTAGTCCTTGGCTTCAAGAGACGATACAAAGCATGGCAAATATGATGGTTCTTTACATTCAAATTTGCATCAAGAGTAAGCTAATACAAACATTAGATTATCAAACCATTAGAAGCAAGTATGAAATAAGAGAGAGTTAGCTTGGTTACCAAGTTAGCAAGTTAGATGTTAGAACTCATCATCATGAGCCATCACTGTCTCTTGCAAGAGCAAGGCCTTGTAGAGGCTATTAGATTCATGTGGATTATCAAGTAAGTAGTTAGATGGTTAGTGGTTAGTAGTTAGATTGTCATGAGAAGAAGAAATTAGCCAAGCATCATGTAGAAGATGGAGAAGATTACAATGGAGAAGAAAGGAGGCACCTTTACATAGATTGTTACCATCTATTACATCAATCCCTCTCTATCTCTCTCTGAATCTCTCAGCCCTGCTACAAGATCTAAAAACAAAATAACAATACAAAATAAAAGAAATGAAGAACACCTACCCTACACTACACTAAAGATAGAAACCCTAGCCTAAAATCAAAAACTGCCTCGTTCAGGGCCTATGCGGGGGTTTATATAGGCAAATATAGCTTCTAGAAGACGAGACTGGGCCACGCGTTGAAAATTGACGCGTGGCTCCACCACATTGCCACGGATCCGCGGCAATACCAGGGACAAAAGTCTCTAGTTTTGGTGCGTGGCTTCATGATGCTTCTAGGATCTTCCTGGTATATCCCAATTCTGGTAATTTCGCCCGAATATCCGTCTGACGTGAGCAAAGGTTTAGGTTCAATGCATCTTCTAGATGTTCCCTTGCTTGGCCTCCAAGTAATGCGGATTTAATTACCCGAAAATGGGTTTAATTAAGATCTTATTACTTCTTTGCCCTTAAACTCGTGATTTACCTACAAGAGAGACCAAAACACGATTTAGACCGATATTTTATTCATAAATCGGGCGGAAAATGCGATATAATAATGTAGAATTGTAGACTAATCACATCCCCATACTTATCTTTTGCTCATCCCGAGCAAAACAAGAAAAGAAAAACTATACTACAAATGTTATTACACCACTTTCGCAGGTGACGTGATTGCACTGAGCATGTGCAATAAGCCATTAAACCTCTAGGTTACCCCTAGAGGAGGAGTGTTGTCTCCTGAGGGTTTTCAATGGATTTCACCCAAAAAATCCTTAAAGAAAGAAGGCAAATGTTAGTATTTTGAAAACACATTTTGAAAGAGAGACAAGTTTACGAAATATTTTTGCAAAAATATAAGTGATTTAAGGTCATAAGTCCACCAAAAATTAGTCTTCAGGTTTCGACTCGGGTTCTGGTCAGAATCTCTTCTTTCTTATTGGGTTATGGTCGGATTCGGATTTTAAATAGGTGTATCAAAGGTCTAATGATAGTTATTTTTCAAAAGTGTATTTCAATTTTATTAGATGCAAAATGAAAATTTATATATTTTGCTTTTATAATAATATAATCAAGATCTCATTTTTATAATTTTATAAAATGTAAGATGATAAGTACCATTTTATAACATATATTTTCTTTTCGGGTTTGTTATTGGATTTCAGGTTTGAAATAGTAATACCCGAACCCGATCCAATAAGGATTTTGGGTCTAATTTTTAGATCCGAACCCGATCCGTTAGTAAAAGATCAGATCAAATTATCGAGTTTTCGGGTATCATTTACATTCCTACCGCCGATCATAATACTGAGGCTGACTCAATATTATCAAGGAGATAAACAATAGATAACATGAAATATAAATGAAATAGGAAAATGAATACATGATATGATAGTAAACTTAATAAATAATAAATGTGCGCATAATCATGATGAATGTGTCTGTGTGTGATACATGATATATAGCTAATAAATTTTATAGGAATAGTACGCTACTAACCTCTATTATACAAACACCATTCTCACACCTCTTTTTTTACAAATGAAATCAACATAATATATATGTAAATATTGACCTAAAGGCTCATCACTCTAGTTTTGATGATGATTAAACTCGTGTAGTTATAATATTTATGATCTTGTATTGTTTTAGTTTAAGCTTGCTTGAAGATCATGGTTTAATGATTAGCTTCCTCAAAAAACTCAAAGGAAACTTTTAGAGCCTACTAGTGAAGAGTAGAGAGAAAGATAGAGCATGAAAAGATAGAGCAATAAAAAACATGCAAGATAATGAAGAGTGAGTTGAGAAGAGAGAAAAAAGAGAGAAGGCAATTGTAAGTCACCTAAAAGGGGGTGAATAGGTGACAAGTTAATCAAATAGAAAACTAATGCGGAATTAAAAACTAATTATGCAACTAAAAATAATAAGTTAACACACAATGTATAAGCAAAGAGTGTAGCCGAATTTTCGGTGAAGGGCTCTAAACTATCTCCTCAAGATTTCTCTAGATTAAGAGATGAGGTGCTACTATGGCTCTCTTGGTTGAATACAAGTGTCAGCAAACAATCCCAAACATATATACAAGTGAAGCACAAGGAAATATCAAGTATGTAAAAGATATAAACAATAATAGCATGTAAGATATAGAACACAAGTGAGAGAGAGATAAGCAATCGCAAATACGGTAGAATTGTTTCGAGATTCGAACACACTTGCTCTACATTCCCGCCTTCAACACTATAAGGATTTTCACTATAATCGATCCTGCAAGATCACTCGGTGCCACAATACCTACAACGAGCTCCCTCAAGAACTCTTGGACCTACAAGTCCCTCACTTGTTCCAGCAAGAACAACACATGCAAGCACACTAGCTTGTCGAGGCTGCATCTCTACAACTTCTCAATTCAAGGGGGTGGAACACTTGGTGATCTACTTCTCTTGATCACCAAAAATACACTCATAATAAATGATCCCTAGAGGATAATTGTAGCAATGAAAAGCTCAAGTTTGTGTGAGAAAACAAGATAGATGTGAAGGTGAAAATTTTCAAAAAAACACTTTTGCAAACACAAGAGATTTACTCTTGAAAACTCTCTTTTGGATATGGAAATGAAGCTCTAAAACTTGCTTAGAAACTCTGTATAAGAACTCTAGAAAATAGCCTAAAAATCTTGTTCAAAAATCTGGCCAGATATCCCATTTATAGAGGCACCAGAAAACTAGCCGTTATAGGCCAGATTGGCCTGTCGGTCGACCGGCCAGTTGACCAGCCAATGGTCATATTTATAACCATTGAGATTACGGGTCGACCGCCCAGTCCACCGCATCCAGGTCTTGACCTGTTGGTCGACCGAGGCAAGAACCAGAGAACACTACTCTCTTGGTCGGTCAACCACCCGGTCGACTGGGGACAGATCCAGAGAGCAAGCTCTCTGGATCGGTCGGCCGCCTCGTCGATCGGTCCTCAAGCTAGGCTTGTACACATTGCCTGTGTACATCGATTGACCGCTCGGTCGACCGGCTCAGCTTTTGGTCGACTGGTCGGTCGATCGCAAGCAGCCCAAAAACAATTTTAACAACTTTTTAAAATACATCTTAAATTCTATAAAATCTCCATAAAATTCGCAAAAAATATACTTTGAAGTACAAATATGTGTAATCAAAAATCAACACTTTTTACAAACATGTGAACTGTTTTTGAGGTATAGAATTTAAAGCTTAAAACAAAAACCGTATTTTTTGAAAACCAAACTTTTGTGTGTATAAGCTTGAGAAATCCACAACTAATCTATCCTTTATATTTTATCTAAAACAAAATCTTAACACTTACAAAACGAGACTCAAGTCTTGAAAATCTTCTCTCCATATTGACTTGGTTCAAATCTTGATCCAAAGAGCTAGACTCTTCTTGAGTACTTGATGCGATCTTGAAGTTCGAACTCTTGAATTAATACGTGCTACCTTCAAATTTTGAATTCAAATCTTTTGTTGAAGCTAAATACTGACTAAGATCTTGATTAAAAATCTGAAATTAAATGAACATAAGATCATTAGTACTATAATTACATGAGTTAATCATCATCAAAACTAGAGTGATAGGCCTTTGAGCCAATAATCTCTCTCTTTTTGATGATTACAAAACTCATGAAGTTATATATGCATGGATTAAAGATTAGCTTCATATAAGTTCCCCCTTAACTCATGCATAGCAAAAACAATAAAGATATTCAATGAAGCACATAAACTAAACACAAATATATATATGCATAAACAACAATATTAAACATGCATATATAAACTCTCTAAATTCTTTTCTCCCTTTTTGTCAATTCATCAATAAAGGGGCAAAGAAAAATAATCAAGAAATATGTATATGTGATATACATTCATGAAGTGGAGAAACGCTAAGTTAACTCCCCCTGCATACATACATTATATGGAGAAGGAATGACTAGACCCTAACCCACATAAGCATAATATACAATACATAGATGGAGATGTTAAGCTCTCCCTACACATGTGTACCACTTAAAAAAGAGAGGTCAAGCTCCTCAATAAGTAAAATGCATTCAACATGAATCTATATATATAGGAGATGTTAAGCTCCTCTTGCATGTAGGCAATACATATCAAACAAATTTTAAAATTTTTTTGATAATACTTAAAACAAAATTTTGAAATTACTTGAAGTCAACAAAATAAATTTTGATATCAATTGAAATCAAATAGTAGTTGACAATATAAATATTGATGTCACTTGTAGATAAACAAAATTATTAAGATACCAATTGTAGATTTGATTCAATTAAAAGTAAACAAGAAGTACATTTTGATACCAAAAAAAATACCAATTGAAATCAATGTATAAGCTTGTAAAGATACCAATTAATATTTAGAATTAAGTCAAGCTTAGTATAAACAGTTTGTGCTTTTTTTAAAAATATATGGCATTATAAAATAAGCACAATCTAAATCATATATATGTATGAAAATAGAAATACCAGTTGAAATTTGTTGCATATATATATAGAAAACAAATATGAGCATACAAAAATAAATTTTCATAAAGGTCATGTGTATAACTCATACCAATCCACCCTTATTATGCACATGTTTGAAAGATATTCAGTTAGGAGCATACAAGGTATGGTCGCCCTACCAACAGCCCTTTGAAGTTAGGGTTTTAAAAAATAAGATTTGAAAACAATTAAGCATAGTTTGAAAAGTCACTATTAGGTGAAGAATAAATAACTAGTTTAAAGTACTTTTTAAAAATTAGTCAAAATTCTTCAAATATGAAATCAAATCATATATATCTCATGAAACTGTGTATTACACAAAATTGACACTCAAAATTTATAAAATTTAAGTAAAACTTATGAAAATAAAATCATGAGTAAACAAAAAGATGTGAGTGCATAAGAATCATGTAAATGACATATTCATAAATATAATCAATAAAGCTTAAAAAAAACTCGTATGAAAATTCTTTTTCATAAACATGATATATCATATATTATGCAAGAATCATCAAAATTAGGACATACAATGTACAATCAAACAAATAACTGAGTTCATAAAAGGAATGGAGCATGTAAAGCATGTATCGCAAAATTGTACATGTATAACACAAGCTTTAATATAATATACATATGAACATGATATAGGCATTTAAATCAATATATGTTTTAACTAAAGCATACAAAAGCATAAATCAATCTAAAAGAAAGAGGCAAGTAAATTCATTTAAAAAAATTTCAAAAATATATGCATAGTTAACAACCAAATAACTCAACATTAAGCACAAAACAAATATAATTGAGCTTAGATTACTATATTAGCATATAAACATTTAAAAAAATTTAAAAGAGGATGAAATGGTTACCAAAATCGATGTAGCCAATTCATTTCTCCAAAACGAGATGGCCCTCCCACCATGCTTCCTTGATAGTGATGCATCAATTTGGTGTGCCCTTCAAGCTCTATATGCATCCACACCAAGTTACCAAACCTCTCATGTTTTGTAAGAGCCCACGCCTACATCAAACATAAGAGGTGGAGATTTTGGTACCCATATTTCCTTTTTGGGTCCATGTGGTTAGAAACAATTGGAACCCAAATATTTTTATTTGCAAATTTATAAGAGTTTATTATATCAAAGCAAAATTTTGTAAGATGGCCTTTGCGGCCACAATGTGTACATTTGTACACTCTAGCATGCATGGATGAATGAGTGTGATCATGGTGTGCATGTGTGTGCCATGAGTTATGTGCATGAATGTGTGAAACTTGTTTCCTGTAAAACATAGGTTCCAACCTATTTTGATTCAATACACATTGGCTCAAAGTGTTGCGCAAACAATCAATTTTATTTTTCATAGCATGAATTTCATTTTTGTTAACAGAAGATGATGGAATAGTAGCATGAGAAACATGACGAGAATCATTTTTCTTTTTGGAAATAGAAATCTTTCCGTTTTCCTTTAACACAATTTATTTTTAAATTATTCATTTTTTTGAAACACATTCAAATTTATTTTTAAAAGAATCCTTTTCTTTTAACAAAGAAGTGTTTTCCTTCTTCAACTTATCATTTTTAATTTTTAATAAATCATATTTTTTGAGAGGTTTTTGTTAAAAAGATGCAAGCTCATTATAAGGCATGTCAATATCTTCTTCTAACTCGGATTCAGAATTTACATCAAGGGGGTCTTCCCCTTGGACCATATAGCATATATTGGAAGTAGCACTTCCATCATCCGAGTCACTCTCTTTTTCATTTGGCGCTTATTCCCCAAGAAAGCAAACAGTGTTCCATACTACAAAAGCCGAATCAAAGTTAGAAACCCTAAATAAATATTCATCATTTAAGGTTAGCTTTAAAACATGAATGGCTTTAGTATTAGCTTCTAGATGCTTGCCATTAACAAAATATGAATTCATAATGATAGCAAAATAAACATGAATACCTAGGGCCTTAAGATACATAGACATCTTAACTTTCCAATTTTGAAAGTTAAGAATGTCAAACAAGGCAGGTGTCATGAAATCCATGAGTATGTACAAAAATTATTATTAGTTAAAATGAGAATCTTTAGCTCTAGGTTGTTAGACTCAAATCAAGAGCACCAAGCTCTCATACCAATTATAAGTCACCTAGAGGTGTGTGAATAGGTGACAAGCTAATCAAATGCAAAACTAATGCGGAACTAAAACTAATTATGCAATTAAAAAAAATAAGCTAACACAAAACTTATAACTAAAGAGCGTAGCCGAATTCTCGGTGAAGGACTCTGAACTATCTCCTCAAGCTTCCTCTAAATTATGAGTTGAGATGCCACTATGGCTCTCTTGGTTGAATACAAGTATGAGCAAACAATCTCAAGCATATATATAAGTGAAGAACAAGGGAATATCAAGCATGTAAAATATATAAATGATAATAACATGCAAGATATAAAAGTGAGAAGAGAGAGATAAGCAATCGCAAACACGGGAGAATTTTTTCGAGGTTGCTCTACGTTCCCGCCTTCAACACTATGAAAGATTTTCACTATAATCGATCCCGCAAGATCACTCAGTGCCACAACGCCTACAACGAGCTCCCTCAAGAACTCTTGGACCGCAAGTCCCTCACTTGTTCCAGCAAGAATAACACATGCAAGCACACTAGGTTGCCGAGGTCGCACCTCTACAACTTCCCTATACAAGGGGGTGGAATACCTGGTGATCTACTTCTTTTGATCACCAAAAATACTCTCACAACAAATGATCCCTAGAGGGTAAATATAGTAATGAAAAACTCAGGTTTGTGTGAGAAGACAAGATAGATGTGGAGGTGAAAAATCTCAAGAAAATACTTTTGAAAGCACAAGAGATTCACTATTGAAAAGTCTCTTTTGGATATGAAAATGAAGCTCTAAAACATGCTTAGAAAGTCTGTAGAAGAGCTCTAAAAAACAGCCAAAAAAACTTGTCTAAAAATCTGGCCAAAAGTCCTATTTATAGAGGCATCAGAAAACTAGCCGTTATAGGCCAGATTGGTCTGTCGGTCAACCGGCCGGTCGACCGTCCAATGGTCATATTTATGACCATTGGGGTTGCTGGTCGGCTTCACCCAGGTCTTGACCAGTCGGTCGACCGAGGCAAGAACCGAGAGTACTGCTCACTTGGTTGGTCGACCGCCCGCTCGACCGGGGCAAGATCCAGAGAGCAAGCTCTCTGGATCGGTCGACCGGCCGTCAAGCCAGGCTTGTGCATGTTGCCTGTGAACATCGGTCGACCACTCGGTCAACCGATTGGTTGACCGCTCGGTCTTTGGTCGACCGGTTCGTCGATCGCAAGCAGCCCAAAAATAGTTTTTAACAACTTTTTAAATACATCTTAAATTTCATAAAATCTCCATAAAATTTACAAAAATAAGTTCATTGAAATACTTTGAAGTACAAATATATGCGATCAAAAATCAAAACATATTACAAACATGTGAACTATTTTTGAGGCATAGAATTTAAAGCTTATAACAAAAACCGTATTTTTCAAAAACCAAACTTTTGTTGTGTATATAAGCGTGAGCAATCCACAACTAATCTATCCTTTGCATTTTATCTAAAATAAAATCTTAACACTTACAAAACTAGACTCTAGTCTTGAAATCTTCTCTTCATCTTGACCTGATCCAAACCTTGATCCAAAAAGCTAGACTCCTCTTAGGTACTTGATACTATCTTGAAGCGCGAGCTCTTGAACCAACACGTGCTAGCTTTAAAACTTGACTTTGAACCTTTTGTTGAAGCTAAACACCAACTAAGATCTTGATTGAAAATCTGAAACTAAATAAATACAAGATCATTAGTATTATAACTACATGAGCTAATCATCATCAAAACTAGAGTGATGGGCGTTTGGGCCAACAACAATCGCAAAC
This sequence comes from Agave tequilana, assembly GCA_038442645.1. Taxonomy (NCBI): domain Eukaryota; kingdom Viridiplantae; phylum Streptophyta; class Magnoliopsida; order Asparagales; family Asparagaceae; genus Agave; species Agave tequilana. The sequence goes on from JAVJIF010008792.1 coordinate 65,413, forward strand.
ATGGGAGATTTGTTTCGAGGTTGGAGCTACTGCTTTATGTCCTCGCCTTCACTACAATGAAAGGTTTTTTTACTATGCTTGATCTCACAAGATCACCACTCTACAAGTTCTCACTAGAACTTCATAATCTCGCAAGTCCTCTCACTTGGTGCCACAACACCATACAACAACAAATCTGCAAGCTCATTGAGGCCGCAACCTTTACATAAATCAAATACAATGAAGAAGTGATCTTCTTCTCGATCATCAAAGTAGCTCACAATAAATCCATTAACCAATGTAGAGACTTGAAGGCCCCGGGATGCGAGTGAGTGAAGCTTTGAAGAAATCAGAATGAAAGATCAAAGCTTTTGAAATTTGAATGCGGAAATGTAGCTAAAAAATGAATTCTCTTGAAATTTTCTTGAATAATTTTATTTCAAATCTTAGCAAAAGGTTCTTAGCTGTTTCAACTAGGTATGCCTATTTATAGAGGTCCAAAACAATGAGATCAAACTCAAAATAGCCATAGAGAATTAAACCAGAAAAGGCAGATAGAAAATAATCATTTGATCTAAATTAGGCAATTAACAGTTTGTCAGTCGACCGGACGGCTAACCACCAACGGTCATATTTCTGACCGTTGGGGGATGGCAGCCGACTAGACGACCGACCGATCTAAGGCAAAATCTTGACCTAGATATGCGGTCGACCGGACGGTCGACCGACATAAAACTTGTGCATGTCTGTGCAAAAATGGTCGACCGCTCAATCGATCGATAGAGCATTTCTGCTCTGTCGAACATTTGACTGTGCAATCGACCGACACTAGGTCAAAACAGAAATAAGAAAATCTGAAATGCACTTTGATTTTCCAACAAAACATTTTGAATTCCTTTTACAAAACAAAGTTCATGCATACAATTAAACTTAAATATGTGTGATCCTTCATTGACACAAAAACAAAAATATAGAACTCATTTTTGTAAAAATAGAAATTTCTTTTTGTAAAATGTATTTTTCAAAATATGTATTTAAAAATGATTCAAAATTCTTTTCAAGAAAATAGAATCAAAACACAACAAATATTTTGAGTGTGTCTGTATGTGTGCATCTTTGAAGCCTCTAAATCTTTAAATGATTTTAACAAATCTAATCTTATATGGATAAAAAGTAAAAATAATTTTCTTTATTTCTTCATTCTTGGTCTTTTCTTGATCTCTGAGCTAGATTCCAATTTTGAGTGCTATGTATGCTCTTGATGCTTAAGCTCTTTGAATCACTTTGATGTCAACTTTCAAACTTGTGAGTCTTGAAGAGAAGCTAATCATTCTTTTGATATTCTTTTAAACCTACCTTATTTAATAAAAATAGATTAGTACAAATAACTTCATGAGATCATCACCATTAAAACTAGGGTGAAAGGCCTTTGGCCCAACAAAAACCCCTTGAAGTAAAATAAGAATCCGACCTTGATAAAGATAATAAATTATTATATGATGATTTTGCAATGAGTTATGAAGAACTATTAGAAAAATACGATTTGATGAAAAAGAAAATTTTGAAATTGAAGAAAGAAAATGATGTTTTATCTTCAAAATTTGACACTATTTTAAAAGAAAAAGAAATGATTTTGAAAAAAAGGATTTTGTTTCTCATACAAATATTTTTTCTACTCCTATTGACAAAAATGAGATTTTTGATTTAAAAGATGAAATTGATTGTTTGAGCTAAACTTTGAGCTAATGTGCTTTTGACTGACTATAAGAGATTGGAATCCTTATTTCAAAAAAAAAAAAAAAAGCTCCACATATTTATGTACAAACCCTACAACATGTATATACACATCATACTCATAAGTATGCCCATGTGTATTCTTATACACTTGTGGCCACAATGGTCATCTAATTAAGTTTTGTTTTGATAAATTAAAAATTATAAATGCCGATATTTGGGTTTGTAGAGGACCGAAAAAAATATAGATATCAAAATTCACATTAATTATATTTGTTGTAAGTGTGTGCTCTCTTAAAATGGAAGAGAGTTTGGTTTCTTAGTGGTGGATGCAATCAGAGCTTGATGGACAAATCAGTGGATGTATCACTATCAAAGAGTTTAAGTGGAAAGACTACCTTATTTTGGAGAAATAAAAATTAGTTCTATCAGTGTTGTAGCTATCCATATCCTCTATCTTATGTTTATATATACTTTAATTGGATAATTTTAGCATATTATGAATTCTATTTTTTGATTATATGTTTAAGCGCAAATCTTGTTAGATTTGTAATATACTTATATAGATTTTGAGATACACTCTTGATTTTGTGTCAAATTAGATTCATATCTTTTGTGTACTCAATTTTTATTTCGTTATATGTGTATATCTTAGTCTTGATATTTTTCATTTACACATGTACACTCTTTAAAAACATTATCTTTGAATCAATTTTAAAATCATTCATTACGATTGGCATTTTCAAATATTTTCAACTAGTTATTTTTTAAAATGTCTACCCTTAGTAGGTGATTGGTTGGGTGATCATGCCTTGTATGTATTTTAATTGACTATTCTTTTAACATGTGTATGTAGGTCTGTGATAAAAATGAGTTATACATATGATTTACATGATATTTGTTTTTTGTATACTCATTTATGTTTATCTATATATGTATGCCTTAAATTTTAAGTGATATTAAATTTCAATTGATATCATACATATATGTGATTTATTGTGCATGTTTTAATAATGTCCATGTATGTTTTTATAAAACAATTGGCTTCATACTAAGCTTGATTTTATTTCAAAAAAATAGTATAGTTTTTTAACATGCTTATGCATTGGATTTATGGTTGTTTCAAAAAAAAAGGAGAAATTTTCTGACTTAATTGGTAACTTAATTTTATTCCCATCTTTTTTGACAAATAGAGAGAATATTTAACAATTTTTCTAAAAGAAAAATTACTCGGTAACTGTATTTCAAAATTGTTCATATTTTCAATTGGTATCAATTATTACAATTGGTGTCTATATTTTAAATTATTTTGTAAATTGATATCTATGTTGATTTCAATTGATTTTAATTTAAATTAGTATCATTCTAAATTTCAATTGACATCTTTTGCATAATTTTTAAATTGATATTAGTTTATGTAAAATTGTTCAATTGGTTTTGTGTTGATTTATAATGTATTTATTTACAATTGGTATTTGTGTTTACATGAAAATTTGGTTTATGCATGTATTGCCTACATGCAATGGGAATTAACTTAATGTCTCCTATATATATAGACTTACGATGAGTGTATTTTATAAAGATGAGCTTAACTTCTCTTCTCCATATCGTACACGTATGTATGGAAATCTTAACATCTCCGTCTATACATTATATATTTTATTTATGTTATTTAGAGTTTAGTCATTCCTTTATCCATATAATGCATGTATGCAGAGAGAGTTAACTTAACATCTCTACTTATCATGTATTTATATCATATATACAAAAAACTTTATTTTGTTTACCCCTTGTTGATGAATTGACAAAAAAAGAGGAGAGAAAAATTGAATGTTTATATATGCATATCTTACGTTTTATGCATATATGTTTGATGTCTAATATATGTTGTTTGATGTTTAAATTTGAGCTTTATTGAATATCTTATTGTTTATTTGCTATACATTAGTTAAAGCAGAGCGTTTATAAAGATTTTTATTATTCTATACATATATAACTTCATGAGTTTTGTCATCATCCAAAAGGGAGAGATTGTTCGCCAAATGGCCCAGTACTCTAGTTTTGATGATAATTAACTCATGTAGTTATAATACTAATAATCTTGTGTTATTTAAATTTTAGATATTGATCAAGATCTTAGTTGGTGTTTAACTTTTTCAAGAGACTCAAGTCAAGTTTGAAGCTAACATGAGTTGATTCAAAAGCTCAAGTATAAAGATCACATCAAGTACTCAAAAAGGAATCTAGCTCAAAGGAATCAAGTTTTTGATCGAGTCAAGTGAAGAAAAAATCATATCGATGAGAAGACTCTAGTTTGTAAGAATATCCAGATTTATGTGAACTTTAGATTAAACTTGATTGCTCAAGCTTACACGCATAAGTTTAATATTAGTTTTTGATTTTTGGTTTTACCCGTTTCAGTTTAATTAGATTATATTTTGGTTTATGAAATGAAATTTCTCAAAAATAAGTTCGTATTATTTTATATGTATTGAATTTTTTTCATACACATTGGTGCTTCAAATGTATTTGAAAAACTTTTTTTTTGTATTTATACAAGTTTTGAAAAAAAAATTTCAATTTAAAGTTTAGTTTTGGAAAAATAATTTTTAATATAGTTTATGATTTCAAAATTATATTTAACATCTCATAAAGAAGTTCACATGTTTGCAATGTCTGTTGAATTTTTATCACACATATTTGTTCTCATATGTATTTATAAAAACTTATTTTTGTAGATTTTATATAAATTTATTGGGATTTAAAAAGTTTTTTAAAAATACAGAATATAGCATTTTGGCCTAAGGCTGGTCGACCGGGCAGTCGACCGATGGTGTCACAAGCAGACTTCTTATGCACATGCGGTCGACCAGGCGGTCGATCAAACATGCACACAAGCAAGTGCTTGTGTGCATGTAGTCGACTAGGCGGTCTACTGCTTGGGCAGATAGCAAGTCTGCCTTTCTGACCAGTCGATAGACTCGGGCGATCGTGCGCAACAGAGAGCAGAGTGCTCTCGCTCGGTCGACCGACTACTGTGAGAACATATTGTGTTCTCACAGTGGTCGACTGAACGGTCGACTGGCAAGCCTCGATGGCCATAAAAGTAGCCGTTGGGCGATCGACCACTAGGCCATTTTAGGCCTGACTTGCCTCAAACGTGTAATATTTTAGAATTTTCAGTTTTTGTTTTATTTCCAAACGACTATATTTTATTTAGGTTTAATCACTATTTAACAACTGAGTTTACTCTCTAATCATTTCTACCCTATTACTATAAAAATAGGTCATAGTTGAGATGTTTTAAAACAAGATTTTGAGAAGCTTTTACTAGAATTTTATAAGAGAAAAATTTGTGTTTAATTTCAAAAAAGTTTTGAAAATTAGGAAAACAGTTTTTGTGAAATATAAGCTTTGAGCTTAAAATTTCTATATGTTCAAAGATATCTTCCAAGTGTTTTCTTAAGAGCTTCAATTCAAAATTTCATGTTTTCTCACAAACTTGAGCTATCATCTATATATCTATCATTATAGGATTTTTTTGTGTTAGATTTCTAGTTTGTGATCGTTGTGATCACCAAGAGTTGTAATCTTCATTTGCTTTGTGCTCTCTTCTTGTGTAGAGGAGTATTTGCTTTGTGCATTTCTCTTATGTAGAGGATCATTGGCTAGGTGCCATACTCTGTGTAGAGGATTGAAAATTGTGTCCTGTGTAGAGTTTCTTGGCAGAGATAGTAGAAATCTTTCATTGCGGTGAAGGCGGGGATGTAGAAAAAGTGGCTCATACCGCAAAATAAATCTCTCGTGTTTGCGTTTCCCTCTCTCTTAATTTAACTCAACTCTTGTTTATATATAGCCATGTTATTATTGCTCATTCATGTATACTTGATATTGTTTGTATGCTTACACTTGTCTTGATTCAAGAAAACTATTAAAGCACCTTAACTCTTACAAAAGAGAAATCTTGAGGAGAAATTTTAGAGCCTTTCACCGGGAATTTGGCTTCGTTTTTTGATTATATATTGTGTGTTGAGATTTCGTTAGTTAAAGTCTTAATTTTCACATGTGATTAGCATATCAGTTATTTACCCCCTCCAGGTGATTCTACAAGGGCTTTAATGATGTCGATGAAAAAGAGCAGATCAGATCAAAAGAAAGGAGTAAGATCGCATACCTATCAAAAGATAATACACAGAAATACCAGAAATTACGTGAAAAATTCAAAACAGGGAAAACTACGAAATCGTTTGCAAATCCACTATTATAAAGAGATAACATGGAGATAAAAATGAAGACCTCACAACCGCTCTTTACAATAGCACTAGGTTTTCACTACTCACACCCTAATTACAGTGCATCTTCCTTTGTAGACAAAACTAAGGTGAAGGAGATTTGTCAGAATCCTGGTGCAGGTCCTTCTCTTTACCAATTTGTGTACAATTGAAGAACCTCAAGAATGCACTAAAGCAATGAAGGAAGCAGAGTTTTGACACTCCTAGAAGCAGAATTCGAAGTGCATGATCTTCTGAACGCTGATCCAAGTAATCCTGAACTTCAAAGAGATGAGCTCTCTTTGCAGGATGAATTGGGGAATTGGTTGGCTAATGAAGAAGTCCAGTGGAGGCAAAGAAGCAGAGTCTTGGTTGCTTTTGTGGGATAAGAATATTAAATTCTTTTACTCAGTAGTAAAGTCTAAGCAATCAAAGAACAATATTTCTCACTTGATTACTGAAAAAGGAGATGCAATTGTTGAATTATATAGAATTAAAGGGCTGTCTCCAGCATACTATGAAAAACTTTTCAACCAGAATATATATTGAATGTATTTCCGGAAGTTATAGTGAAGAAAAAACCAACTCCTGATGTTGTTTCACACTGGACTGGAAAGGATATTTCTCCATTGAAAATCAAGACTGCATTGTTTCAAATCAAATGCAACCTGACAAAACTCCAGGGCCAGATGGATTTAATTCCTAGTTTTCTCAGAAAAATGGGAGGTGATTGGGGAGGATGTATGCAATGTTGTGCTGCACTTCTTCACAACTGGCAAGCTACTAACTGAGGTAAATAATACTTTTGTTACTTGGTTCCAAAGTCTTCTAATGCCTCTCATTTGAATGATTTCATGCCTATCACATGTTATAATACTTTATACAAAATTATTACAGAGGTGCTAGATAATAGGCTGCAAATTAGAGATCTCATTTCACCAAATCAATGTGCTTTCCTACAAGGAAGGATTATAAGTGATGCCTCTTTGTACGCTCATGAACTTCTGAGGGATTTTAGTAATCCTATGGGAAGTAGACTATATCTAAAGGTGGATTTAAAGGCTTTTGACACTGTTAACAGAGAGTTCATTTGTTAGTTCTAGGAATCAATCTGACAACTAATCAATGTCACCAATCTAATTAGTCAGGTCGGTGAATATCAGGTGGGAGGTTTTTCGTTCAATAGAACGTTCCTTAATTACTTAACCATCTTTCAATTACCTTCCTTAGTTAAACACCAATTAGACTGGTATAAGTCAGTCTCGATATACTGTATATCAGTATAACCCCTGTATAAAAAAAATTAATTTACTTATACAGTACTTGGAGTGAGTTACGCTTATAGCGAAGCTTCTTAAGACAATTACGTCCCCCGCTACGGTGCTAACGGGTTACTGGACGCTGGTCTCCCAAGATACAACACTCCTTCACGGTATTTAGATAACACTACCAAATTACTGTACAGTCGAACCGTAGTTAACCAGTACCTTCACAGGATTATCAAAGCAGCAGGACTAACGGGTTACTGGAGAATATTTATCTTTACTTTGGGAACACCCACTGTAGAGAAAGGAGGAAGATAGAAAAATATTCTTCTTTGAAAGTCACAGATTCAGACAACAATTCTATTAAAGAATCTGTTGAATTTTCTGAGCCTTCTTTCAGAACGAATCTTACTTCAGAATCTGAGTTACTTCTTCACTTCCAGTTTGGAATCTGAGTTGTAGAAGAAGGGAGAGAGGGGATGCGAGTTTTCGTTGAGTTTTCGGTGTTGCTGTGGTTTTTAAATGGAAGAAAGGAGCGCTATTTATAGCGCTCCGGGAAGGGCTGAGTCGTCCGAACGGTTGCAACGGTTCAGTCTGAACCGTTGCAACGAAACATTCCAGATAGAAATCGCATAGACCTTTACAATAGTTCGCGTGCGATTTCCTATCAGCCGTTGCGCGGGTCCAGATAGCGGAGCAGGCGCGACCCGCTATAACCCCATACCCGTGAGGCCCAGTTCAAAAATAACCGGATCGGATAGGGAACCTGAGAACCCGAGCCGAACCGAGCCCGAGCTCCGCGCTCCGGAGCCGATCGGCGCCGCCGCCACTGGGGCGCGCGTGAGGGCATGGTTTCCCCCTAATCGCGCGTGAAAACTCTAAGTACCCAAAGGGCACACCCTTTATTTCCCTTTTTCTCTATTTAAACACTTCAAACTTCCATCCCATGTCCAATGTGGGACTAAATATTTTTAGCTACCTTTAGTCCCCTTTTGAATTTTGATTTGGCAAACTTTTTGGAATTGAACATGTGAATATATCACGTTCATCCCCAATGGAAGGAGAACACCCTCCAACCATTATTTAATTGATTTTATCAACGGATCTCACTGTAATTCAACTCAAAAATTCACATTTAATTCTTTATATTTCCCAACAATTCCCTACAATAAATGGAGATTCAAGAAATTGGCACACAAAGAGACTGACTCTATAGTGAAAGGTATTTTAGAAAAGAAACTGCATCAGGATAGGTGAACTAGGTCTTGAACTTTCCATAGAGAAAGTTTTATCGGACTTACTGGCTAATCAGTGAACTAAGTCTTGTTGTGTTAACCGTTAGTGTAAGCCAAGTCAACAAGTTTTACACGGTAACTTTTCAAATCAACTTTGGTTCTCGGTTGTGTCCATTTTGATTCTGGACATTCTTAGTTTCAGAGAGTATCTTTAGGGAATAACAGCCTCCATAGAAATTCCCAAGAGCCAACCCAGCTCTATATTCACATAGGTGATCATCCTATTAAGAGTAGTCTACTCTACTCCACTTATTTTAATAACAAGATATAGGCATCATTAAAAGCGTTAAGCTTATCCTTAATCCACTTGTAGAAAGCACTTGTGTGTACCTTAGGAATAGATTGGAGTCAAGCTCCTAAGTGCTTACTTGCTGAGTCAATCATAACTAGTTTTTCCTCTTGAACTTAGTCCGTGGGATCTCCAGTCGCTAAGTAAGGTTTCCATTAAGCTTACTTGGTAAGGTTAGGATTTTAGACCCATTTCCCTTGATGTACAGTTTAACGCTCTCCAGTTAAACCTTTGGTAAACGGATCCTCTAAATTATCTTTTGATGAGACAAAGTCAATAGAGATAATTCCATTTGAGAGCAACTGCTTAACGGTATTTTGTCTACGACGAATATGTCTAGATTTACCGTTACATATAAAATTTTGTGCCCTAGATATAGCTGCTTGATTATCACTGTGAATGCATATAGTGGGCACTGGTTTTGGCCATAATGGTATATCTTTAAAAAATTATCGAAGCCATTTTGCTCCTTCTCCGGCCTTATCTAAGGCTATGAATTCTGATTCCATAGTGAAACGGGCAATACATGTTTGTTTGGAATATTTTAAAGATACCGCTGCTCCTCCTAGAGTAAATACGTATCCGCTAGTTGATTTTGATTCCTCAGAATCTACAATCCAATTAGCGTCATTGTATCCTTCAAGCATAGGTAGATGCTATCCATATTTTAAGACATATTTCTTGGTATGTGATACGTAACCGAATACTTATAGTAGAGCAGTCCAATGATCATCACTAGGTTTTTCTAGTGTATCTGCTTAACTTGCTTACAGCGTAAGCAATATCGGTTCTAGTACAATTCATTAAATACATTAAACTTTCGATAATCTGAGAATACTCCAACTGGCGTACTCCAGTTCCTGCATTCTTATGAAGGTGGATGTGTGGGAGAAAAGGGTTTATATTCTCCTTTAATCCATGATCCTTGAATCATTCTATCCTCTTATCCACGTAGTGAGATTGAGATAGACTGATTCCATCTAGTATTCTTGTGATTTTAATTTCTAAAATTACATCAGCAATTCTCAGATCCTTCATGTCAAAATTGTTGGGTAACATGCTTTTAGTGCACTTAATAATTTCAATATTAGTCCCAAGTATCAACATGTCGTCTATATAAAGACAAACAATGATACATGCATTTCTCACTATTTTAGTATAAACACACTTATTGCATTCATTGATAGTGAATCCATCTTTGATCATGACACTATCGAATTTCTCATGCCATTATTTTGGAGCCTGTTTTAGACCGTAAAAGGATTTTATCAATTTACACACTTTGTGTTCTTGGCCCTTGACTATAATTCCTTCAAGTTGCTCCATATATATTTTTTCATTTAATTCACCGTTTAAGAATGCAGTCTTGACATCTACTTGATGGATATCTAAGTTATGCAATACTGCAATTGCAATTAACATCCGAATGGAGGTTATTCTTGCTACTGGTGAATAAATATCGAAGTAGTCAAGTCCTTTCTTTTGTCGATAGCCCTTGGCTACTAATCTAACCTTGTACTTATCGATAGATCCATCGAGCTTTAATTTTCTTTTAAAAATCCACTTACACCCAATTGGTTTACTGCCAGGAGGCAAGTTTGCCAATTCTCAAGTATGATTACTTAGTATAGATTCTATTTCACTATTTATAGCTTCTTTCCACATTTGTGCTTCTGGGGTAGACATAACCTCTTTAAATGTTTAAGGCTCGCTTTCAATAGCATATGCTGTGAAAGCTGGATCAAAAGATTTTGAGATTCTAGATCTCTGACTTCTTCTTTGTTTAATTTCCGCATTAACAATCGGTTTCTGAGGGATTTCATTCTTGAACGTCATCTCATGTGTTCTTTTCCCAGAAGTCTTATCTATTCCCCGTTTGTATGGGAAGATGTCTTCAAAGAACACAACATCTCTAGATTCGATAATCATGTTTACATGAATATCTGGTATTTCTGATTTATGAACCAGAAATCTATAGGCACTATTATTCAAGGCATAACTTATGAATATACAGTCCATAGTTCTTACTCCTAACTTAGTCTTTTTAGACAATGGTGCTAGTACCTTTGTAAGGCACCCCGACATTTTGGGGTAATGGTAAAAAGGTATCCTTTCATGTCATAACTCAAGTGGTATAAGATCAAGTTTTTTGTGAGGTACTCTGTTTAGAATATAATTTGCATTTAACAGAGCTTCCCTCCACGAGTTCTGCGGAGCTCCAAAACTTACGAGCATGAAATTGACCATCTCCTACAAAGTTTTGTTCTTCTGGTCAGCAATTCTATTTTGCTGAGGAGTATATGGTGCTATAGTTTGATGGATTACACTAAATTTAGCACATAACTTACTAAAATCATTTGATTCATATTCTCTACCTCGATCGGATTTTAGAATCTTAATATTCTTTTTGAGTTGATTCTCAACTTTGGCTTTATATATTATAAATATATTCATTGCCTCATCCTTACTGTTTAGAAGATGCACATAACAGTATCTTTTACAGTCATCAATAAAAGTAATAAAATATTTTTTCCGCCTCTAGTTGGCGTAAACTTCAAGTCACACAAATCGCTATGAATTAACCCTAGGGTTTTGTATTTCGATCAATTGAGTGAAATGAATTTTTCACGAACTTGGCCTCAACACAAATCTCATACTTGTGAATTTCTTTCAAGTTGTGTTTAGGAATATATCCTAATTAGACAAGTTTTTTAAAGACTTGTAATTTACATGCCCTAATCTAGCATGCCATAAAATAGGAGACTCAAGTAAATAAACAAAAGACTTTTCTTTATTTATAAGCTTAGGGTACAAATACACGGATTTTTTGTCCACAACTGCAACATTGGCCTTAAAAAGGCTACCAATAAGAGAACCCTTACCCACACACATCCCACCCTTAATAAATACAAATTTATCTGATTTAAAAATTATTCTAAATCCTTTTTTACTAAGTATTGATTCAGAGATCAGATTCTTGCGGATATCTGGAAAATGTAGCACATCGTTCAGAGTAAGCTCTTTCTCAGATGTCTACTTCAGGATGATCTTTTCTTTTCTCTCAACCTTGGAGATGGCTGAGTTTCCCATGAAGAGTAGCTCATCTTGCTCTAGTTTTTAATATTCAGAGAATAATAATTTCTCAGAGCAGATGTACTGAGTAGCCCTAGTGTCTACCCACCAATCCTTATTATTGGTCGTCAGATTCACTTCTGACACCACAACTGAAAGGCTTGACGATACATGGTCGGTCAAGTTTACCAGTGGATGATTTTTCTTATTCTTTTTGAGACGGCTGCGACATTCATTCGCCTTATGTCCCTCTTTGTTGCAAATGTAGTAAGTTTCCTTGAAGCGCATGTTCTTACCTTCTTGAACCTTGCCTTTGTATCCTTGGACAGTCTTCTTCAGCTTTAAGCCTTTGGAAGTAGACGCTTTCCCCTTTGAGTCTTCGATCACATTGGCCTTGGCTTCATAGGAGTTTTTATTGCTCCTTTTCTCGGACTTTCAGTTGTCCTCCTCAATTCGAAGTCTCACAATGAGATCTTCTAACTTCAGCTCCTTGCGCTTGTCTTTAGGTAGTTCTTGAAATCTCTCCACGCAGGTGGGAGTTTCTCCATAATAGTAGCAACCTGAAAAGTTTCAGGTAGATTCATACCTTCAGCCTCTATCTCGTGCAAGTAAGTTGAAACTCTTGCACTTGACTGATCACTGTCTTATTGTCCACCATCTTGTACTCCAGAAATCGTCCTACGATGAACTTCTTGATACCGGCATCCTCAGTCTTGTACTTCTTATCAAAACTGGTCCATAACTTCTTTGTCGTTGTGATTGGACTGTAGACATTGTAAAGAGAGTCATTCAGTCCATTTAAAATATAGTTTCGGCAAAGGAAGTCACCTTGCGTCCATGCATCAAGTGCAAGGACTGAGTCCCGATCAGTCCGGGTTCTGGTGGATTCTCTTGCAGGAATTTGACCAAATACAGAGTGGTCAGGTAAAAGAGCATCTTCTGTTACCACCTCTTAAATTCTGTGCCATCGAATTTTCCTGGCTTCTTCGGCTTCTGGTTAGGAAGTGGAACAGGCATCAAAGTTTGAATTGTATTTTTGGTGCCTTACTTGAGCTGTCTTGATTAGTCTCAGACATTTTCTGTAATTTCTAGCAGAACAAAAGTTATAAATTCAATGATAATTGTCTTAACATTGTTAGTTCTAGTAATCAATCAGACAACTAATCAATGTCACCGATCTAATTGGCCAGGTCGGTTAATATCAGGTGGGAGATTTTTCGTACAATAGAACGTTCCTTAGTTACAGAACCACCTTTCAATTACGTTCCTTGATTAAACACCAATTAGACTGGTATAAGTCAGTCTCGATATACTGTATATCAGTATAACCCCTGTATAAAGAAAATTAATTTACTTATACAGCGTTTGGAGTGAGCTACGCTTATAGCGAAGCTTCTTAAGACAATTACGTTCCCCGCTACGGTGCTAACGGGTTACTGGACGCTGGTCTCCCAAGATACAACACTCCTTCACGGTATTTAGATAACACTATCAAATTACTGTACGGTCGAACCGTAGTTAACCAGTACCTTCACAGGATTATCAAAGCAGCAGGACTAAGATAAATCTCAGGGAGAATATTTGTCTTTACTTTGAAGGAACACCCACTGTGGAGAAAGAAGGAAGATAGAAAAATATTCTTCTTTGGAAGTCACAGATTCAGATAACAATTCTATTAAGAAATCTGTTGAATTTTCTGAGCCTTCTTTCAGAACGCATCTTTCTTCAGAATCTGAGTTACTTCTTCACTTTCAGTTCGGAATCCGAGTTGCAGAAGAAGGGAGAGAGGGAAGCGAGTTTTCACCAAGTTTTCTGTGTTGCTGTGTGCTTTAAAATGGAAGAAAGGAGCGCTATTTATAGCGCTCCGGGAAGGGCAGAGTCGTTCGAACGGTTTGCAACGGTTCAGTCTGAACCGTTGCAACGGATCATTCCAGATAGAAATCGCACAGACCGTTGCAACCATTCGCGTGCGGTTTTTCTGTCAGCCGTTGCGCGGGTCCGGATAGCGGAGAGGGCGCGATCCGCTGTAACCCCATACCCGTGAGGCCCGGTTCAAAAAGAACCGGACCGCGTAGGGAACCCGAGCCCAAGCTCGAGCTCGAGCTCCGGCACCATCGGCAGCGCACACGCGCGTGTGGGCATGGTTTCCCCCTAATCGCGCGCGAAAACTCCAAGTACCCAAAGGGCACACCCTTTATTTTATTTTTCTCTGTTTAAACAATTCAAACTTCTATCTCATGTCTAATGTGGGATTAAATGCTTTTAGGTACCTTTAGTCCCCTTTTGGCTTTTGAATTAGGCGAACTTTAGACTTGAATATCTCATTCATTCGAAGTCGGAATTGAACATGTGAATATACCACGTTCATCCCTAATAGAAGGAGAACACACTCCAAACATTATCCAATTGATTCTATCAACGGATCTCGCCGTAATTCAACTCAAAGATTCACATTTAATTCTTCATATTTCCCAACATCATTTATTATATGTTCCATTGCATGGGCTTTCCTTTCAGGTGGATAACTGGATTACAGAATGCCTAGCTGCACCAACTTTCTCAATAATGTTGAATGGTTCTCCTACAGGGTTTTTTAAGAGCAATAGAGGTATTAGACAGGGTGACCCACTCTCTCCCTGTCTTTTGTTTTGATAATGGAATTTTGGAGCATCACTATGGACATTGAACATGCCACTGGAGATATCAAACCCATCAAAAGGTCGGAAAGCATAGTCACACATTTGCTGCTTGCAGATGATATGCTAGTCTACTGTTAAGGAGATGAGGAATCAGACTCTGGATTGAATAATGATTTACAAAAGCTTGAGCAATACCCTGGCCTTGCTATAAACAAGATGAAGAGTAAGTTTTTTTCAGTAAAGGATGTAGAAATAAAGATGAGCTTGCAGAAATCCTTGGTGTTCCTAGAGGGTAGCTTCCCATAAGATACTTGGGATTGCCACTCTCTTGTAACTATCCAAAGGCTTGGCATTTCTTACCTATTATTAACAAAGTCAGAAGGAGAATTGAGGGATGGCAGCTAAATTATCTTTCTACGGCAGGAAGAATAGAATTGGTGAAAAGTGTATTACAACAATATGATAAGCTATTGGGTAATCTCTTTTAAACTCCCTGGAAGTATACTTAAGGAGATAGAGAGATTGTTTTCTAATTTCAATTGGAATAACAAAATGCATGCATGGAATTGGAGAGACCTTTGTAAGTTTAAATCTGAGGAGGTTGGGGAATTAGAAGGTTAATTGACATCAGCCAAGCCTCAGGGGTGAGGTTAGTATGGAGGTTGTGTACTTCAAAGTCTCTTTGGGCTCATTGGATGATAAAGCATTATCTACAGGATTTGCACATCTCTCAGGCTAAAGCTTCTCACCTTGATTTAGGAACATGGAAGTGGATTTGCAGTTTAAAGTCTATTGCTCTACCTCATATGTTGAAGTTTCCTGGTAATGGATGCACTACTTCCCTGTTATATGATAGATGGATGCATGATGTACCAACTCCAATGATTTCTCTGATGCCAGAAAATACATTGTCTGCTGACATGCACAAGTGGGAAGTTTCTGATATTGTTCACAATGGACAATGGATGCTGAGGGACCAAGCATTGCTGCCTATTTGGGATCATATTTTTTGCAAGAAGTGCCAGGTAACAGTTCTGCTGACAATAGGATATGGGATTGCACAAATAGTGGTTCTTTCAATTTCAAATCCAGCTGGGATTTGGTGAGAGATAAGGATACAAAGTACAAATGCTTCAAGATGTTATGGTTTCCATCTTATAGTCCCAAGATGGCTATATGCCTCCTTAGAGCTCTCAATGCGAAGTTACTCACTAGAGATTTTCTGAAGAATATTGCAGTTGCAGATTCAGATGCCTGTGTTCTATGCAGAACTGGCCAGGAATTCAACACTTGTTTTTCTCTCGTCCTTTCTCTGCTTAGCTATGTGCTTTATGTAGGCTGAAACTGGGACTTCCAGGTCCAATTGGTATTATCCAAGAAGAAGCTTTGCTGATCCAGAACAAATTCAAGCAAAAAGGTATAGCTGCAATGTTAGCAAAACATGCTTTTTCAGCAGAGTGTGGCACATATGGAAGAGAGAAATCAGAGAGTTTTTCAAATTAAAGAGCAACACAAAATAATGAATCATACAACATTGTACTCTTGTTATTGTTATTAATGAATTCATACTTAATTTTCAAAAAAAAGTCATGACATTCCTAAATTGCCCTTGACACGTGGCTTGAGTTTTCTATATCGCGAAGCTTCTAGGCTGGACCGCATTCTCTGCGCCTCACTGCCCGTCAAATGTTCCGATACTCTGTCGCTCGGAGTGCTCCCCCCGAGACTCCGAATGTTCCCCCCCGAGACTCCAAATGATTCCCCGAACACTTAAATATGTCTCAATTTGAAACTCCAAGCTTGCTCACACTCGCCTGTGGTACGCCTTTACTTGAGGAGTCAGGAAATTAGTCCAGTCCTCGGTAGACTCTTCCTGAGGTCCTGCCTTCGGGTCACCCAGGATTGACATCCTGACTTCCTAACTCCCACTGCGACTGGACCTCACAGTTCTTCCTACATAATACTTCTTCGAAGGTGATACTTAGTCAATGTCAGCAATCAGGGTTCACAACTTCAACATTACATTCTCTACAGAAACATAAGTCTTATTCTAAGGTGTAAAATCTCCAGAATGGCAACATGCAATGAATGAGAAACTATGACGTTCCAATAAACTCATTCTTGGGATTTTGTTTCCCTGCCACCTGGTGTAAATCCAGTAAGTTGCAAGTGGACATACAAAATTAAGACCAAATCTGATAGTCTATTGAACGATACATGGCTCTTCTCATTGCTCGGGGATTCACACAGGAGTACGGTATTGATATAAGGAGACTCTTGCTCTCGTTGCTGCCCGTCGGAGGCTACTCTATCAGATGAAAGTCAAAAATGCCTTTCTGAATGGGATCTCTCTGAGATTGTTTTTATATGCAGCTTCCTCCCAGTATTACTGCTCCCCTGGGCATGTATGTAGACCTAAATGTGCTTTTTATGGTCTAAAACAGGTGGCTCGCGCCTGTTATGAGCGTTTCATCAATCTCTCTCTGCTAGTTATACACAGCATGGTTGATTATGTAATATTTCGATGCTCAACTTTTCAGGGTATTGTGCTTCTTATTTTATATGTTGATGATATGGTTATTACCGGGAGTGATCATATCGTTATTGCATCTCTGAAGTGGCATCTTTAGTCTGAGTTTGAAATGAAAGACTTGAGCTTTCTACGTTATTTCATAGCATTGGGTTGCCTACTCCTCTCATGGCTAATCTTCTGTCTCAACAGAAGTATATTGCTGATCTTCTTGATCGTGTCATCCTGCGTGATCTTGCTTCTTCTATCTCTGCTTTCATTTTCACACTTATGAAACTTCATTCAAACTCAAACGCAATGATGGTACTCCACTACTGCAACCTACGCGGTTCAAGGAACTAAAAATAGAATCTTTATTTTTATTTCTATTTTATATTTTTATATTTTTATATTTTTATTTATTTTCTTTTTCCTTCTATTTCAAAAACTTCATGTTATAAATTGGCAAGTACACCAATCATTTACAAGTAATAAAGTGGTGAATAGATTTGCCGATCCCACGATCATTGATGTCTAATTGAATACCAAGCTAATTTGTCTTTATTTGAAAAATCGATAAGGATGTAAAAGTGATTTAGACTGAGAAAACCAAACTAAAAGTGATGACTATAAGAGATGAATGATAGGGTAATTGATTTCAGCAACTAAAATTGAATATAATACTTGTACTTGTGCTTATATTAACAATCAAAAGTCCTTATTTTAATTAGTATTCTCTAACAAGTAATACCAATTCTATCATTTTGTCTAGAGTCTACAATCCATTAATCTAGTGAATTGACTAGCTAAAAAAGCATTAAGTTTGATGGATCTTTCTATTATGATTGCACAACCTATGTATCTCCTATCATCTCAATATGTGAGATTGTGATTTCTAATCCTAAAAAGCGTTGCTAGGTTATCTCTTATCGATCTCAAACCTAACCATCAATATAGTTGTTAAAGTCAACTAATAGATTTGAAACGGAAAAGAAACTTAACATAAAAATCAAAAATAAACTTTAAATTCAAGCACAAGGCAACAAGATAAATTCTGCATAAAGTTGCCTACATCAACACCCTACCTTTTCATAGTAGAAAAAGATAAAAAACATGAAAATCAATATAAACTTCATAAGGAAAAAGAGAAAAAGGAGAAGAAAATGAAAATCACCTAGACGGGGTTGAATAAATGATGTGCTAATGAAATGTGAAAATTAAAAATTTTAACTAATAAAATCTTAACACATAAATGATAACCAAGAAGTGAAGCTGAATTCCTGATGAAAGACTCTAGAACTTCTCCTTAATATTCCTCTATAATAGAGTTGAGGTGCCTAATTGCTTTCTTGGGTCAAATCAATACAAGCATATAAACAATATCAAGCATATAATAATAAACAAGCTAGAGCATATAAGATATAAATAAGAGTGAATAGAGTTGGGTTGAAAAATAGAGCAATCACAAATATGGAAGAATTATTTCAAGGTTTGAGTCACTTGCTCTACGTCCCCACCTTCACTGTAATGCAGAGTTTTCACTGTCTCTACTAAGAAAACAACAATGCATCTACACAAGATTCAGAGCCTCAACTCCAACCTCCAATTCTCTGCCCAAGAGGGAAGCACAAAGCAAATGATCCTCTACTCAAGAGGAGAGCACAAAGCAAAAAAAAATTACAATCACTTGGTGACTACAAAGATCATCAACTATGAATTTCTAATAAAACAAGGATCATATAAGATAGATAGAGATGATGGCCCAAATTTGTGTAAGAAAACTTAGGAATTTGGATTTGAAGCTCTTGAGAAAAACAATTGAAATTTTTTTTTGATGATATAAGAATTTATAGCATTAAAACTAATTTCTACCAAAAGCTTGTTTTTTTTATTTTTCAAAACTTTTTAAAAAATTTAACTTGAATATAGGCTTGAAAATCTTGGATTAAAACTTTCTACAAAGGGACCTATTTATAGGGAATAAGATGAGACCATTAGAGACTAATCTCAGTCATTAAGAACATGTTTAAACCTAAACAAAGTAAATACTAGCTGTTTAGGAATAAAACAAATCACAAAAATTTAAAAACTAGCCGTTTGAGGCAACTATTATTTTTGGTAGCAGGGCATTTGACTGGCAATGGTTCTAAGAAAAGAGTCATTGCACTCGATTGACTGTACGGTCGAGCGAATAGAATAAGGGTCTGAGATTAATCTGAACTCAGAACTGGCGGTCGACCGCCCAGTCAACTCACCTGGCCCTTGCCTAAACAGGGCTAGGCTAGCGGTCGATCGCTTGGTCGACCAAGCCCCAAGCTGAGTGCTCTGTGCACGTTGTGTACACCCGGTCGATCATGCGGTCAACTGGCAGAGCAATCTGCTCTACAGTGTGGTCGACCGGCCACAGCAAAAAAACTATTTTTCTTTTAAATTTTAAAATCCTTTTTAAACTTCAAATAATTTAATTATACAAAAAAAGTTCATATAAATACATTTGAGTACAAATATATGAGATTAAAAATCAATGCATATGACAAACATGTGAACTTCTTTTTAAGATATCTTAACCATTTTGAAATAAAACTTGATTTTCTAAAAATGAAATACATAAAAACATAAAATGGTTAAATCAAAACTAAGAAACTTTTGATCTTTAAAACTAGTATCAAACTATGGTGTGTATGTGTGTGTATAAGCTTGAGCAATCAAATCTAATTTATACTTTATAAGAATCTAAATATCCTTACAAACTAGTGTCTTTTTCTTGAAATAATTTTCATCTTCATCTTGGCTCGATTAAACTTGATTCTTTCAAGCTAGACTCTTGCTTGGGTATTTAATATAATCTTTATGCTTGAGCTCTTCGATCAATACTAATTAGCTTCAAAACTTGACTTTGAGTCTCTTGTTGAAATTTAACACTAAAACATAATCTTGAATAAATTTGAAACTAAAACAACACAAGATCATTAATACTAAATTTACATGAGTTTAATCATCGTCAAAACTAGAATGATGGGCCTTTGGGCCAACAATCTCCCCTTTTTTATGATGACAAAACTCATGGAGTTCTATATGCATAGAATAGAGAAGTGCTCTATAAAACTCCCCTTTAACTCATGCATAAACATAAATACATAAAGATACTCAATGAAGCTCTAAACAAGCAAATATGCATAAAGACATAAAAAACATCCATATATAAACTCAAAATTTTTCTCCCCTTTTTTGTCACTTCATCAATAAAAGGGTAAATAAAATAAGATTATATGCAATACAACTTCATGATGAGGAGAAATATGAAGTTAACTCCCTCTCCATATATGCATTATATGAAGAAGAGATGACTAAGTCTTAAGCCGTATAAGGATAATGCACAATGTATAGATGGAGACATTAAGTTACTCTCCCTACACACATGTACCATATAAAGAAAACAGGTCAAACTCTTTTTTATACAATACACTCATCATACATTTATATATAGAGGAACGTTAAGTCCCCTTACATACAAGCGATACATGTCAAAAATATATTTTGAGAACACCAATTTGAAATCTTAGATAAATTTTAGATACCAATTTGAAAACTATGCAAAAAATACCCATTGTCCTTGAAACAAATAGATACCAATTGAAATTTAAAAATGATAACAATTGAAAAAATTAAAAACATTAAAAATGATACTAATTGAAAATTACAATCAAAACACTTTAAACATTGGATATCCACTTGAATCAAAACATTAAAAGTTTGAGTATTTTTGATAATAATTCAAAACTAATCAAGAAATAAATAGCAAAATAAGATAGATATTAATTGTAATAATTAATACTAATTAAAAGTTTGGACATATTTGCTGGAAAAAAAATCATTTTTCTTTCATGGTCAAAAAGAAAAGAATGAAGATCAAATCAAAGAATTTCTCTCTTTTTGAAACACTAAAAAAATCAATACGTAAGCTTGTAAAAGATTTCAATTATATTAATTTATTTGAAACAAAATCAAGTTTAGCATGAAATTAATTATGCTATAAAAACATATATGAACATTCTTGTAGGTCACCTAGAGGGGAGTGAACAGATGACAAGCTAATCTAATGATGAATAATGCGGGATTAAAAACTATTAAGCTAAACACATGAAGTATAACACAAGAAGTGTAGCCGAATTTTCAGTAAAAGGCTCTGGACTATCTCCTCAAGATTCCTCTAGATTAAGAGTTGAGGTGCCGCTGTGGCTCTCTTGGTTGAATACAAGTGTGAGCAAATAATCCCAAGCATATAACAATTAGAGCACAAGATATATTAAGCATATAAAGATATAAGCAAAGTTAGCATGTAAGATATAAACACAAGTGAGAGAGAGAGAGAGAGAGCAAACGCAAACACAGGAGATTTATTTCAAGGTTCGAGCACCCGTGCTCTACGTCCCCGCCTTCAACACTATGAAGAATTTTCACTAAAAATGATCCCACTGGATCATTCGGTGCCGCAACACTTACAACGAGTTCACACTAGAACTCCTTGGACTCACTAGCCTCTCTCTTGTTCCCGCAAGAACAACACACGCAAGCACACTAGCTTGCCGAGACCGTACCTCTATACCGAGCTCCCACAAGAACTCGAAATAGCACGAACCCACAAGTTCGCCTTCTCAAATACAAAGTTGAACGCTTGGTGATCTTAATACTTTGATCACCTTAAACGCTCTCACAACAAAGATCTCTAGAGGATGAATATAACAATGGATAGCTCAAGATTGTGTGAGAAAACTAGGATAGATTTTGTGGTGAAAAACTCAAGAAATCTCTTTTGAAAAGCACTCTTGAAAACTCTCCTTTGATATGAAAGTATTTGCTCTAAAATAAGTGGAGAAAAACACTTAGAGAGATAGGAAAAACTAGCACAAAAGCTCTCCTCAAATCTTATGGAAAACAGCCCAAGGGAACCTCATTTTATAGGCTCCCAAAAATTAGCTGTTACAGGCCAACTCAGTAGGAAATCCTGCTGTCGGTCGACCGGCCAACGGTCAGATTTCTGACCGTTGCAGCCTTCAGTCTACTGCCCGATCGACCGTTCTTGGGCTTTGACCTACCGGTCGACCACCCGGTCGACTGGGGCCAGATCTAGAGAGCATAGCTCTCTGGACGGTCGATCGCCCGGTTGACCGGCCCACCAGCCAGTTGGCCATGCACGTTTTATGTACATCGATCGACCGCCCGGTCGACCGGCAGAAGGCGAGGTCTGAAATATTTTGGGATTAAAACTTGGTCTTTTTAACTTCAATAAAATCTCATAAAATCATATAAAATTTACAAAAATAGGTTCATTGAAATACTTTGATGTACAAACATGTTTGATCAAAATTCAACACATATTATAAATATTTTGAATCATTTTTGTAATATAAAAGTTTTGCTTAAACAAAAATCTGTATTTTTCAAAAACAATCTCCAAATTGAAGAACGATTTTTTCAAAACTTCTCCAAACACAAAAAGAAGATATTTTAAATATTTTTGAAGCTTAGTGTGTATGGATATAATCCACTACACATATGAGATGAAATATCTATGTTTTTGACAATAAGCTCTAAAATAAGTTTTGATAAATCCATAACTCAAAACTATCTTATGAAAACATATATAAGTTTTTTGTGTGTATATATGTACTTGAGCAATCCGCAACTAATCTATCCTCTATATTTTATCTAAAAAATAAATCTTGACACTTACAAAAATAGACTCAAGTCTTCTTGAAAATCTTCTCATGAAAATCTTCTTCTTCTTCTTGACTTGGTCCAAACCTTGATCTAATGAGCTAGACTCCTCTTGAATACTTGATGTAATCTTCATGTGCGAGCTCTTGAATCAACATGTGCTAGCTTCAAAACTTGACTTCGAATCCTTTGTTGAAGCTAAACACATACTAAGATCTTTTACAAATATCTGAGACTAAATAAACACAAGATTATTAGTACCATAACTACTTGAGTTAATATCATCAAAACTAGAGCGATGGGCCTTTGGCCAGCAATCTCCCCCTTTTTGATGATGACAAAACTCATGAGTTATATATGCATGGATTAAAGTTAAGTTTCATAGAAGTTCCCGATTAACTGATGCATAGCAATAAACATAAAGATATATTCAATAAAGTGCATAAACTAAATAAAAACATATATGCATAAACTTACCAAATTCTTCTCCCCTTTTTTGTATAAACAAGAAAATAAATATGCATATATAAACTCTCAAAATTCTTCTCCCCCCTTTTGTCAATTCATCAACAAAGGGGCGAAAACAAATCAAACAATAAAGATATATATGCGATATACATTCATGAAGAGTAGAGACGTGAAGTTAGCTCCCCCTGCATATATGCATTACATGAAGAAGGGTTGACAAGACCCTAACCCACATAAAGTATAATATACAATGTATATACGGAGATGTTAAGCTCCAGCTACACACGTGTACCACATAAAGAAAAGATGTCAAGCTCCTCAATGTGAGATACACTCAACATGAATCTATATATATAGGAGATGTTAAGCTCTCCTTGCATATAGGCAATACATATCAACAAATTTTAAAACAAAACTTTTGATAATACTTAAAACAAAATTTTGAAATTTCTTAAAACAAAACATAATTTTGAAATTTCTTAACAAAACAAAATTTTGATACCAATTAAAAGTCAATTGAAATACCAATTGAAAACAATGCATAAGCTTATTTAAATTTGAGTCAAGCTTAGCATAAATATAATTTGTGCTTTAAAAATGTAAATATTGTAAAACAAGTACAATCAAATCATATATATATGTATGTATGAAAAATGAAAATACCAATTAAAATTGATATCAATTGAAGTTTAAAGCATACATATATAAGAAACAATTATGAGTATACAAACATAAAATTCCTTAAAGATCAAGTGTATAACTCATAACTATCCACCCTATTCATGCATATATTTAAATAGATGTTCAATTAGAGCATATAAGGCATGGTCGCCCACCATCCGCTCTTTAAGGGTAAAAGTTTTCAAAAATAAGATTTGAAAATAATTATAAATTAAAAACACTACCAAATGAAGAATAAATAACTAGTTTAAAGTAATTTTTGAAAACTAGTTAAAGATCCTTCAACTATGAAACCAAATCATATATATATCTCATGAAACATACTAAATACATAAGAGTTGACACTCGAAATCTATAAAACTCATAAATGCTCATGAAAATAGAGTCATGAGTAAATAAAAGAAATGTGAGTGTACAAGAATCAAGTGAATACATAATCATGAAAATAATTAATAAAGCTCAAAATACCAAAGCATCATAAAAATTTATTTTTCATTAAAAACAAGCTTCAAGGTATATGTATGTTTTATCAAAACTAAAAGTATACATCCCTAAACACAAAAGAGTCCATAATAGGATTTGCATGAAAGCAAGTGACTCAAGGGTATACATGTATATTTATTAGTTTTAGACAAAATTAACATATACATGAAGTTAAACATTTATAAAAATAGGAGAAAACAAGTGTAAATGAAAGAATCATCAAAACTAGGTTATACATGTACATGTAATGAGTACAAATGAGCAATGAGATATAAACATATAATAATCAAGTATAACTCACTACTCGTACAAGTATATGCACAAGTTTTAATGAAGACTACATTAAATAAGTATTCACCACAAGAAGCACAAAAACCAAAACATACTAAAAGACATTTATATCAAAGCATGTAAACTAAAATAGGAGTTTAGAGATAGTTACCAAACCATGTGCACTATTCTCTAAGTCTCCAAACCATGGTAGTTCTCCCACCAAACTTTCTTGATAGTGATGTGTCAATAGGGTATGTCCATCTAACCCTATATGCATCCACCACCAAGGCACCATATCTCTCACGTTTTGTGAGAGCCCGCACCTACATCAAATACAAGGGGTGGAGATTTTGATACCCATTTTTTTAGGTCCACGGGGGTTAGCATCATACGGAACCCAAACATTATTATTTACAAAATTTATAGAATTTAATCTATCGTAGCAAAATCTTGCAAGATGGCCTTTGCGGCCACAATGATGTGTACACTCTAGCATGCATATGAGAATGAGTGTGATCATGATGTGCATAGTGTGCATATGTATGCCTTGGGTTATGTGCATGAACATGTGGAGCTTGTTTCTTTTGAAACAAGGTTTCTAATTTAGAATGGTTAAATGCACAATTGCTCAAAGTTGAGCTCAAATAATTAATTCTATTTTTCCAAAACGTGAATCTCATTTTTATCAATAGTAGCATGAAAAGCATGAGAATCAACAATCTTTTTCTTTTTAGAAATGTTTACTTTTTCTTTTGAAACAATTTTCCTTTTCAAAAAGTTGTTTTCTTCCAAAGCAATTTCTTTTTCTTTTTCTACCAAATTAATTTTATTTTTCAAAGAATTATTTCCTTCACAAAGATCATTTAATTTTGAAGATAAGAAAATATTCTCCTTTTTCAAAGCTTCATTTTCTTTTGACATGCATTCAAATTTATTTTTCAATCTTTTATTATCTTTTTTAAGCACATCATATTTTTCAAGAAGTTATTGATAAAATAAGGCAAGCTCATGATATGACTGTCAACATCCTCATCAAGCTTGGATTCAGAATTTACCTCAAGGGGATTATTCCCTTGAACCATGTAGCATATGTTGGAAGCATCACTTGTTAGCCCAAGGTTACAATCACCCGTTTTATTGAGTTTTGATGATTACAAAACATATATAGTTATTTGTACTAATCATGTTTATTGTTTAAGGATGTTTCAGGGTTCTAAAGATTCATGGTGTTTTCTTCCCTAAAGGAAGGTTATTTTGACTCAAGTCGGTTCATTTCGGGTTCAAGAATCAAGCTTGCAAGATCATATGGAGAAGCCCACTTGAAAACTTTGTAGTCACCTAGAACCTATGTAAGACTTAGTTTGTTAAAGTTTGAGGTTGTGGTAAATTGGCTCTAAACACACACACACTTTTCAAAATACAAGTTTTTAGTTTTGGTATTTGTTTTAAGTTCATGCTTTGGTCTCTATACATGATTCAAATCTTTACAAATATTATATCTTGTTTATATCATGTATCCCTATCTTTTCAGCATGTTACTTAGCCATATTTCCCTACAAAATTATTTTGAAAATTTTCCCATGTCCAGAAAAATCCTTCTTCAAAAACTGTTTCAGGCCTGGCGGTCGACCGGAGCTATTCCAGGCCAGGACGGTCGACCGCCCGGTCGACCGAGTCTTGTGTCCAGGACGTGCACGTCTGTCGGTCGACCGGACCGGTCGACCGACCGAAAACAGCTTGCTCTCTGTTTTTTGTCGGTCGGCCGACCGGCCGACCGAGCCCAACGGCTATATGCCAACGACGCTACCGTCGACCGGACCGGTCGACCGACAAGCCTGCCAGCTACCAACGGCTCTTTCCTCTTTAGTGAAATCTGAATTCTGATTTTTACCCCGTTTTCTGGCAGGACTTTTCTGACTTTTTGGGGGTTATTTTCTGATCAAATAAACTTAATTTAAATGTGTTTTAATCCCTTCCTCTCCTTATAAATAGAGGGGATTGGTCTCTTGCAAAAACATCAAGAAAAATCCCTAGTTTACAAGTTTTCAAAAGAAAGAAAAAGTTTCAAAGCTCTCAATTCTCTCTTGCATTCTTGGCTATTGTTTTTCAGTTGTGTTCTCAAGCAAGTTTCATATACAACTGAGTTTGTTTTTCTCACTACACTTCTAGAGCCAAAAATCCCATCCTCATTCTATAAGGAAGTTGTAAAGAGAAAGTTTGTAAGAAGTTTGTGATCCTTTTGGTGATCATTTGGCTACTTGTTCCTTCTTCTTGTTCTTGTTGAGATACCTCTTCGGTAGAGGTTTGTAAGTGGTGGAGTTCGGTACTCCGGTCTTCGATAGACCTTGTAAAGTCCTCGATGGATAGTGGAAACCCTTCACGGCGGTGAAGGCGGGGAGTAGAGCGGTGGCTCGAACCTCGAAACAAATACTTTGTGTTTGCGATTGATTTTCTCTTTGCTCTCTATTGCTCTTACTTTCTTGCTTGTGATATTGCTATTCTTTCATACCTTGTGATATATCTTGTGTGCATTTCATTATTGCTTCAAATTCATTTCTTGCTATATTGTCGATCATTACTCATACAATAAGATTGCAATACGCACCTCAAACTCATATCTAGAGGAATCACGAGGAAGGAGTTCAGAGCCCTTCACCGGGTATTCGGCTCTTAGTCTTGTTTTGAGTGATCGTTGCATCATTCATTCATACTTGTTTTAAAAAGATTGTTAGATTAGCATTTACACCTATTCACCCCCCTCTAGGTGTTTTCAATTGGTATCAGAGCATAGGTCTCTAGTCTCTTGGCTTAACAATCTTAGAGAGATCCTTTATTTGCTAATCACCACATTCATTTCATACTCTTTCACTTAGTAAAAATGGCCGATGGAATTAAGACCCCCCAAAGTTTGATGGCCTTAACTTTCCCATATGGAAGGTTAAGATGATCGTTTTCTTGCAATCCCTAGGAAGCCTGGTTGCAAAGGCAGTGACCAAACCATTTAGTGCACCCACCGGTGATGAGTCCACTTGGTCCGAAATTGAGACCAAAGAATTTGATGCTAACTCTAGGGCACACTATGCATTGTTCTAAGCACTTAATGATGATGATATTTCTAGAGTTATTCATTGTAAATCCGCTCATGAAATTTGGTCACACTTACTTGTCACTCATGAGAGGACTTCACAAGTGAAGAGGGCTAAAATAGACCTTCTTCGCTCCCAATATGAGAATTTTTCTATGAATGAAAATGAAACCATAGATGATATGGTTACTAGATTTACCAAGATTACTAATGGACTTTCTTCTCTAGGTGATGATATTGACAACGACCAAAAAGTAAGGAAGATCATCCGGGCTCTTCCACCTTCTTGGGAAGTCAAAGCCACTACCTTGAAGGAACTCAACGACAAGGAGGAGATGAAGCTTATAGGTCTCATTGGGAACCTCAAGACCCATGAGATGGAAAGAAAAGCAAGAGAAGAAATGGCTCCCTCAAAGAAGAAAGCTATTGCCTTCAAGAGTTGATTGAGATTTTTTTAAAGATTAGAGTTCAGATTTCTTAGTCTCAATGCGAATCCGCTGTAGCAAGGGCTCAAGCGGGTCGTGATCCTCAGGGAAGGATGCGATGAAAGCTTTTCGACTCGATTCCTCTGTATGCTTCAAGTAAGAAAAGAGAGATTAGATCTGAGATAAAAAGATGATATTAAAGACGTGGTTTTGCTGATCTTCTACCACAACCCTATTGCAAGTTAAGGAGCTAGATCTTCATCTTAAGATGTAGGTGATTCACCTTAGGTCGTTACAAATAATTCAAGCAAGAAAAATCAATACTAGACTCTAGCTAAGTTACATTATTTAAAAGCCAAACTATGGTTCATCCTAACATCTAGGTACAGCCTAATAAAAGACGAATCTCAAATTTATGCTGTCCTAGTTCTTAAGTTTGAAGTCATGAGAAGTCTTTTTAATATGCAACCTATATTAGGAATTCTAGGTATTTGTTTAATCTTCTAGAAAAGTTGTTTTTAAACCTAGGGTTTCTATAGATGTTCATTAATCAGATCTAGGCTTAACTGCTCTAGGGTTGCTTCAAGAATCTCAGCAAACCACTAGAGAGAATTAGTTCTTCATTATTTTTTTTTCTTTTCAAATTATTTATATTTTTTTATTTAATGAGAAAGAGTGCAAGGAAATAAAGAAAAAGAAAACCAGAAGAGATCACAGATTAAAACAACAATCAGAGAGATCGCAAAATAAAATAAAATTGCAGAAATTAAATGAGAACAAAAGAGTGACCTTTACTTCAGATGAATCTCCAGTTACAAAATCTTCTCCTTCTCCACAACGTACATGAATGGAAAATACAATTGTGCAGAAATTTAGAAAAAATAGCTAAAAGAAAACCCTAATACGTCTCTGGATTCCCTGTACGTTGCACTGCAGGGGGTATTTATAGGTGCAGAAGGCCGAGGAGTCCTGGATGAACTTGCCCACGAAATCTGGGATTCTAACTCATCCACTTTGCCGCAATTCTGCGGCTTTTGCCGCGTTTTTGCGGCATTGTGGTGACGTCTGGCCACGCGCTTTGGCGCGTGGCCTCTCCTGGTCCGTCCATGTGGGCTTTTGCTTCTGGAAGTGTGATCCTGGCTCTCCGTCTTGGGATTTCGAGATAACTTAGTAATCAAGTTACCTTGATCTCAAATATCCCAAATCTCTTTTAAACGAATTTCCTTATCTCTGCACTCTTTTCATTCTCATCTGCAAGAGTTTAGGGTTGGGTGTAAGTCTATCCTTCCCTCATCTTTGATATTTGCAACTTTAGCCCTTTGTGTATTTGCATTTTGACTTCTTGTAATTGCGCTTTTACACCTGGGCTTCAAACATGGGCTTGGATCTGGGCTTTTGGGCTCTTTAAGCTTTATTTCTTATTAAAATAATAATTCGAGGCCTGCACACATTAAATAACGAAATATTAATAAATGTGCATTATAATATGAATAAATGTGCAAATGTGATGGTATATATGATGACAATTATGCATTTTTCACTACCTATAAGAGTCAATCCTCATACTCTGACGAAGACGATGAAGAAGAAGATGACGAAGAGCTCTCACTTCTTGTTAAGAACGTTCGGAGGATATATAACAAGGTAAAGTTCCAAGGTAGAAGGAGATGGCAATAAGGCAAAGAAGAGAGGAAAATTATTTGCTTCAATTGCCAAAAATTGGGTCATATTGTTGCGGAATGCCCGGATAAAGTCAAGCCTTCCACCTCCAAGAAGCCTTACAAGAAGAAAGCATTGAAGGCTACATGGGATTCCGAGAGTGAATCCGAGGAGGAAGTTGACACCGCCAACATGTGCTTCATGGCTAATGAAAGCACAAGCAAGGTAACCCCTTCCACTTCTTTTGATGATGAGCTTTCCACGGATGAATTAGGAGAAGCATTTGTAGAACTCTCACATAACTATGATGTTCTTAAGAAAAGTATTTAAAAATGAAAAAGGAAAATGAGTCTCTTAATCATCATGTTTTTACTCTTACTAAAGAAAAAGATGAATTATCTTCTACTTTAGTTTCCACCCAAAAAGATTTTGATAACTATAAGATTTCTTGCAAGGGTAAGTTTCCACAAGTTAATGAAAATGAGATTTCCATGCTAAAAGAGAAAATTGATTCTTTAGGAGTTGTTTTGAAAAAGTGTGAATTTGATAAGAATAGGCTTGAGGCTATGTTTCCTAAGAAACAAGCCCCTAAGGAACAACCCCATGTTATGCATGCTCATGTTCATAAATCACAACCTTTACATCATGCCAAACCCCCCAAACATGCTCACCCTGCACACACACATCATGCATTCATGTATGGGAAGGTATTTTCATGCACTTTTTGTGGCCGTAAAGGTCACTTAGTTAAGTTTTGCTATGATAGACTTAATGCATCTCATCATAATGTTTGGGTTCGAAATACTAACTTTCAAGGACCCAAGAAAATTTGAGTACCAAAGTCAATAAATTTGTTAAATGATGTAGGTACTTTCCAAGGCGCAACGATGTAAAGGATTGTGGTATCTTGATAGTGGTTGCTTAAGGCACATGACTTGGGATATCAACAACTTTGCAACCCTATCAAGATACCATGAAGGTGGCTCCGTCACCTTCGGAAATGATACCAAGGGAAAAATCATCGGTATTAGTAATGTTAAACTTGGCACATCCCCTTTAATAGAAAATGTTGTTTTAGTTGATGGCCTCAAGCATAATCTCTTGAGTGTTAGTCAACTTTGTGAGAAAGGTTTTGATGTTGTTTTTGATAACATACCTTGTAGAGTTTTTGATAGACAATCTAACACATGTATATTTTCCGGTTTTCGTGAAAGCAATATATACATATTGACTTGTCTAATATGTCTTGTAATGCTACTTGTTTGAAAGCCCTCGATGATGACTCTTGGTTGTGGCATAGAAGATTAGGCCACATTTCTTTTGACCATCTATCTAGGTTAAACAACAAGGAAATGGTGAAGGGTATTCCTTGCTTGAACTTTGAAAAGGACCGCGTTTGTGACGCGTGCCAACTTGGAAACAAACCAAGTCCTCTTTCAAGTCAATCAAGGATATCATGACATCACGTCCCTTGGAGTTGATCCATATGGATTTGTTTGGTCCTACTCAAACCAAAAGTCTAAGTGGGAATCGTTTTGCATTTGTTTTGGTTGATGATTTTTCGCGTTTTACATGAGTTTTCTTTTTAGAGCACAAAAATCAAGCCTTTTCACATTTTCAAGCCTTTAAGAAAAGAGTTGAAAAGGAAAAAGATTCTTCAATTTTAAGAATAAGAAGTGATAGAGGAGGTGAATTCATTAACCTACCATTTATCACTTTTTGTGAAGAATATGAAATTAAGCATGACTATCTTGTCCTAGAACTCCACAACAAAATGAAGTAGTTGAACGGAAAAATCGGACATTACAAGAGATGGCTAGGACAATAATTAGTGAATACGGTCTCCCACATTATTTGTGGGCCGAGGCCGTTAATACATCATGCTATATATCAAATCGTGTTTTCTTATGCAAAAATACTTCAAAAACATCTTTTGAGATCTATTTTTCTAGAAAGCCTAATGTTTCGTACTTTAAGGTTTTTGGATGCAAATGTTTTGTTTTAAATACAAAAGACAATTTGGAAAAATTTGATGCTAGGTCTTATGAAGCAATCTTTGTAGGTTACTCAAATACTAGTAAAGCTTATAGAGTTTTCAATAAGTCATCTTTAACTATTGAAGAGTCTATACATGTAAAATTTGAGGAATCTAATGTGTTTGTTAAGAATGTTGTAGAAATAGATTCTTTGCATGAAGACATGGAGAAAGTCACTTTGAAGGACTCACCTACTATTGAAGGCATGCTAAAGGATGATGAAGGAAGTGTAACTAAGGATCAAGAGGCTCAAGGGAATGAAATTCAAAGAATTGAAGTGGAGCCTACTCAACAACTTCCAAAGGACTGGAGATACAATCCACATCATCCCAAGGACCTTGTTTTAGGTGAAGTATCTCAAGGGGTAACTACTCGTTCTCAACTTCATGATTTTTGTAGACACTATGCTTTTATTTCTCATTTTGAACCCAAAAGCGTCCTCAAAGCCGAGACTGACTCATATTGGTTGCTAGCCATGCAAGAGGAACTCAATCAATTTGAGCGCAACCAAGTTTGGCACCTTGTTCCTAGGCCCCACGATAGACCAACAATTGGTACTAAGTGGATCTTTAAGAACAAGTTGGATGAGTCGGGTAACGTTGTTAGGAATAAAGCTAGGTTAGTTGCCCAAGGTTACACTCAAATCGAAGGTATCAATTTTGATGAAACCTTTGCACCCATAGCACGGCTTGAAGCCATATGGATGACACTTGCATTTGCTTCATATAAAGATTTTAAGCTTTTTCAAATGGATGTTAAAAGTGCTTTCTTAAATGGATTTATTGAAGAGGAGGTGTATGTTGAACAACCCCCCGGGTTTGTTGATCCTACACATCCGGATTTTGTTTTCAAACTTGACAAAGCTCTTTATGGTTTAAAACAAGCCCCTAGGGCTTGGTATGAAAGGCTTTCTTCATTTCTAATTTCAAATGGTTTTAAGAAAGGAAAAATTGATACTACTTTATTTACAAAACATGTTGAAAATGATATTCTTATTGTGCAAATTTATGTGGATGATATCATTTTTTGTTCTACTAATGAAACCCTTTGCCAAGCTTTTGAATCATGCATGAAGGAAGAATTTGAAATGTCTATGATGGGTGAGCTCAACTATTTCCTTAGTCTCTAAATCAAGCAAAGAAAGGATGGGATCTTCATCAATCAAGCCAAGTACACAAAGGAACTTATCAAGAGATTTGGACTTGAAGGAGCTAGAACTAGCAAAACTCCATGACAACAACCACCAAGCTTGACAAGGATGAATAAGGTAAAAGTGTAGACATTAAGCTTTATCGTAGCATGATTGGTAGTTTATTGTATTTGACGGCTAGTAGGCCGGATATTATGTTTTGTGTATGTCTTTGTGCTCGTTTTCAATCATGTCCTAAGGAGTCTCATTTAGTAGCGGTAAAACGCATTATTAGATACCTTAAGGGCACAATTGAAATGGGTTTGTGGTATCCGAAAACCGGACTATTTGAAATGAAGAGTTTTTCAGATGCCGACTATGCGGGTTGTAGGGTAGATAGCAAGAGTACAAGTGGAACATGTCAATTTCTTGGTAATTGTCTTGTTTCTTGGTCTTCCAAAAAGCAAAATTCGGTAGCCCTTTCAACCGCCGAGGCGGAGTATGTTGCAGCCGGAGCTTATTGTGCACAAGTTCTTTGGATGAAACATACACTCCTTGACTATGATTTGCATTTTAATCATATTAAAATATTTTGTGATAATACTAGTACTATTCATATGACTAAAAATGCAAATCAACATAGTAAAACTAAGCACATTGACATTTGATATCACTTTCTTAGAGATCATTATGAGAAAGGTGATATTGATATTGATTATGTTTCTACCGATTTTCAACTCGCCGATATTTTTACAAAACCTCTAGACTATGCTAGATTTTCATTTATTTGTGGTGAGTTGAATGTTTGCATTATGGATTCTTGAACAAAAATTTTCTTATTGTTTACCCTTTTTGATGTATGACAAAAAGGGGAAGAAAAAGTTTAGTTTATTAGTTTAGTTTATTTTAACTTTAGAGTTTTTTTTAAGTTTTTTATGCACTTTGGATTTTGTTTTATGCATTGTGTTTTATGCTTTATGTATATAGCCATTCATTTTATACATAGTCATTCTTTTATACATAGCATAATTTGAGGGGGAGCTTCCAAGCTCCTTTCCCATGTTTAAAATAACTATATGTTTTGTCATCATCAAAAAGGGGGAGATTGTTGGCCCAAGGTTACAATCACCCGTTTTATTGAGTTTTGATGATTACAAAACATATATAGTTATTTGTACTAATCATGTTTATTGTTTAAGTATGTTTCAGGGTTCTAAAGATTCATGGTGTTTTCTTCCCTAAAGGAAGGTTATTTTGACTCAAGTCAGTTCATTTCGGGTTCAAGAATCAAGCTTGCAAGATCATATGGAGAAGCCCACTTGAAGACTTTGTAGTCACCTAGAACCTATGTAAGACTTAGTTTGTTAAAGTTTGAAGTTGTGGTAAATTGGCTCTAAAACACACACACACTTTTCAAAATACAAGTTTTTAGTTTTGGTATTTGTTTTAAGTTCATGCTTTGGTCTCTATACATGATTCAAATCTTTACAAATTTTATATCTTGTTTATATCATGTATACCTATCTTTTTAGCATGTTACTTAGCCATATTTCCCTACAAAATTATTTTGAAAATTTTCCCATGTCCAGAAAAATCCTTCTTCAAAAACTGTTTCAGGCCTGGCGGTCGACCGGAGCTATTCCAGGCCAGGACGGTCGACCGCCCAGTCGACCGAGTCCTGTGTCCAGGACGTGCACGCTTGTGCACGTCTGTCGGTCGACCGGACCGGTCGACCGACCGAAAACAGCTTG
Source organism: Agave tequilana (assembly GCA_038442645.1). Taxonomy (NCBI): domain Eukaryota; kingdom Viridiplantae; phylum Streptophyta; class Magnoliopsida; order Asparagales; family Asparagaceae; genus Agave; species Agave tequilana. Next base: position 100,174 of record JAVJIF010008792.1, read on the forward strand.
CTCTCTGTTTTTTGTCGGTTGGCCGACCGCCGACCGAGCCCAACGGCTATATGCCAACGGCGCTGCCGGTCGACCGGACCGGTCGACCGACAAGCCTGCCAGCTGCCAACGGCTTTTTCCTCTTTGGTGAAAATCTGAATTCTGATTTTCACGCTGTTTTGTGGCAGGACTTTTCTGACTTTTTGGGTGTTATTTTCTGATCAAATAAACTTAATTTAAATGTGTTTTAATCCCTTCCTGTCCCTATAAATAGAGGGGATTGATCTCTTGCAAAAACATCAAGAAAAATCCCTAGTTTACAAGTTTTCAAAAGAAAGAAAAAGTTTCAAAGCTCTCAATTCTCTCTTGCATTCTTGGCTATTGTTTTTCAGTTGTGTTCTCAAGCAAGTTTCATATACAACTGAGTTTGTTTTTCTCACTACACTTCTAGAGCCAAAAATCCCATCCTCATTCTATAAGGAAGTTGTAAAGAGAAAGTTTGTAAGAAGTTTGTGATCCTTTTGGTGATCATTTGGTTACTTGTTCCTTCTTCTTGTTCTTGTTGAGATACCTCTTCGGTAGAGGTTTGTAAGTGGTGGAGTTCGGTACTCCGGTCTTCGGTAGACCTTGTAAAGTCCTCGGTGGATAGTGGAAACCCTTAACGGCGGTGAAGGCGGGGAGTAGAGCGGTGGCTTGAACCTCGAAACAAATACTTTGTGTTTGCGATTGATTTTCTCTTTGCTCTCTATTGCTCTTACTTTCTTGCTTGTGATATTGCTATTCTTTCATACCTTGTGATATATGTTGTGTGCATTTCATTATTGCTTCAAATTCATTTCTTTCTACATTGTCGATCATTACTCATACAACAAGATTGCAATACGCACCTCAAACTCATATCTAGAGGAATCACGAGGAAGGAGTTCAGAGCCCTTCACCGGGTATTCGGCTCTTAGTCTTGTTTTGAGTGATCGTTGCATCATTCATTCATACTTATTTTAAAAAGATTGTTAGATTAGCATTTACACCTATTCACCCCCCCCCCTCTAAGTGTTTTCATCACTTCCATCATATGAGTCACTCCCGGCATAGTATTTCTTTTATTCACTAAGGGAGACTAGAGTATTCCATACTACAAAAGCCGAGTCAAAGTTAGCAACCCAAAATAAATAATCATCATTTAGGGTACTCTTTAAAGCATGAAGGGCTTTTGTGTTAGCCTCAAAATGTTTGCCATTTAAAAAGTAAGAATCTTGAATAGTGGCAAGACAAACCTGAATACCTAGGGCTTTGAGGTACATTGACATCTTAACTTTTCAAATTTGGATGTTAAGAATATCAAACAAGGGAGGTGTCATGAAATCCATGTGTGTGTAAATAAATATTGTGATTAGCTAAAATGAGGATCTTTAACTCAAGGTTGTTAGACCAAATCAAGAGCATCAAGCTCTGATACCACTAGTAGGTCACCTAGAGGGGGGTGAATAGATGATAAGCTAATCTAATGATGAATAATGCGGAATTAAAAACTATTAAGCTAAACACACTAAGTATAACACAAGAGTGTAACCGAATTCCCGGTGAAAGGTTCTAAACTATCTCCTCAAGATTCCTCTAGATTAAGAGTTGAGGTGCCACTATGGCTCTCTTGGTTGAATACAAGTGTGAGCAAATAATCCTAAGCATATAACAATTAGAGCACTAGATATATCAAGCATATAAAGATATAAGCAAAGTAAGCATGCAAGAAATAAACACAAGTGAGAGACAGAGAGGGAGCAATCGCAAACACGGGAGATTTGTTTCGAGGTTCGAGCACCCTTGCTCTACGTCCCCACCTTCAACACTATGAAGGATTTTCACTAAAAATAATCCCACTGGATCACTCGGTGCCAAACACCTACAACGAGTTTACACTAGAACTCCTTGGACTCACTAGTCCCTCTCTTATTTCCGCAAGAACAACACACGCAAGCATACTAGCTTGTCGAGGTCGCACCTCTACACCGAGCTTCCACAAGAACTCAAAACAGCACGAACCCACAAGTTTGCCTCCTCAAATACAAAGTTGAACACTTGGTGATCTTAACACTTTGATCACCTCAAACACTCTCACAACAAAGATCCCTAGAGGATGAATATAGCAATGGATAGCTCAAGATTGTGTGAGAAAAATAGGATAGATTTTGTGGTGATAACTCAAGAAATCTCTTTTGAAAAGCACTCTTGAAAACTTTTCTTTTGATATGAAAGTATTTGCTCTAAAACAAGTGGAGAAAAATACTTAGAGAGGTAGGAAAAATTGGCACAAAAACTCTCCTCAACTCTTATGAAAAACAGCCCAAGGGAACCCCATTTTATAGGCTCCCAAAAACTAGCCGTTGCAGGCCAACTCAGCAGGAAATCCTGCTATCGGTCGACTGGACAATGGTCAGATTTCTGACCGTTGCAGCCTGTCGGTCGACCGTCTGGTCGATCGTTCCCCTGGGCTTTGACCTACCGGTCGACCGCCTTGTCGACCAAGCTAGCCGGTTGAACTCCCGGTTGACCGGGGCCAGATCTAAAGAGCAAAGCTCTCAGATCGATCGACCGGCCCATCAGCCAGTTGGCCGTACACGTTTTGTGCACATCGGTCGACCGCCTGGTCGACCGACTTCTGGCCCAGTCGACTGTTTGGTCGACCAGCAGAAGGCCAGGTCTGAAATATTTTGGGACTAAAACTTGGTCTTTCTAACTTCAATAAAATCCCATAAAATCATATAAAATCGACAAAAATAGGTTCATTGAAATACTTTAATGTACAAACATGTTTGATCAAAATTCAACACATATTATAAATATTTTGAACCATTTTTGTAACATAAAAATTTTGCCTTAAACAAAAATCTGTATTTTTCAAAAACAATCTCCAAATTGAAAAATGATTTTTTCAAAACTTCTCCAAATACAAAAACAAGATATTTTAAATATTTTTGAAGCTTAGTGTGTATGGATATGATCCACTACACATATGAGATGAAATATCTATATTTTTGACAATAAGTTCTAAAATAAGTTTTGATAAATCCAAAACTCAAAACTATCTTATGAAAACACATAAATTTTGTGTATGTGTATATGTACTTGAGCAATCCATAGCTAATCTATCCTTTACATTTTATCTAAAAAATAAATCTTGACATTTACAAAACTAGACTCAATCTTCTAGAAAATCTTCTCTTGAAAATCTTCTTCTTCTTCTTGACTTAGGGCCTGTTTGTTTCCCCGCAAAACGCCGCAAAACCGCAAGTCGTAAAACTCTTTTCCATTTTCAGCTGTTTGTTTCGTTGCAAAATATTTCGCAAAATACAACTCTCATTTCCCACTTGCAGTTGCTACAGTTAAATTTGTGGTCATATAAATCTCACTTTTACACTCAAATTTTCCCACTTGCAACTGCTACAGTTAATTTTGTGGTCATGTAAATTCTGCTTGTAATATATTCGTAGTGCCAAAGCAGTTACTTGATAATCAATATATAATTTAATATTATTAAATATTTAATATATTTAATATTTTTAATAGTGTTTAATTTCTTACCGAATTATTTTATACTGGTATTTTTTAGTTTTTTATTATTTTTAAGATTGTTTTAATATTTACTATTTTATTATTTTAATTTAATATATAATTTAATATTGTTATTTAATACTTTATTATTTATTAATATTTACACCAATTTTCTTAATATTTTATTTAAATTTAATATTTTATTAATATAACAATAATGTGTTTTAATATAAAATTATTATATATTTAATTTATTTATTTCTTAATATAAATAATTACTTTATTAATATTATAATATACTTTAAAATTATATTAATATTTTATTATGTTAATATTGTAATAATTCATTATAATAATATCATAATAATATTTCATTATTAAATTTATAATTATATTTTACTTTGTTAATTTTATATTTTTATAATATTACGATATTATTATCATAAAATTTAATATTATAATAATCTTAAGTATTTTATAATATTATATATTATAACTATATTTTATTAATTTTCTTAAGATTTTTTTAATATTTATGTTTTATTAGTATCCTTAAAATTTTATTCAGTTTCTTTAGATTTTCTTAAAATTTTATAATTACTTATTTAGTTAATATTGTAGTAATATTTTACTAATTTTACTAATATTTTATTAATATTATTGTTATAAATAAAATATTAAGATTATTAATTTTTATCTCAAATTTATTAATACAATTTAATTTGTAATAGTAGATTTAATTTAATAGTATTTATAATATTTAAATTACTGCTACAGTTAATTTTGTGGTCAACTTTTCCACTTACACTTTTACATTACCAACCAAACACCGTAAAACACAATATACTTTATCATTTACACTTTCACTTTATCAACCAAACACCGTAAAACACAATATACTTTTCCATTTACACTCCACTTTATCAACCAAACACCGTAAAACACAATATATTTTCTCTGCTACAGTTCATTTTTTCCATTCTCATTTTACGACTTACGACTTGCGACGTTTTGCAACGAAACAAACAGGCCCTTAGTCCAAACCTTGATCCAATAAGCTAGACTCCTCTTGAGTACTTGATGCAATCTTCATGCGCGAGCTTTTGAATCAACACGTACTAGCTTCAAAACTTGACTTCGAATCCTTTATTGAAGCTAAACACCTACTAAGATCTTGATCAAATATCTGAGGCTAAATAAACACAAGATCATTAGTATTATAACTACATGAGTTAATCATCATCAAAACTAGAGCGATAGGCCTTTGGGCCAACACATTATTATACACAATCAATCATAACATGTATGTATACCAATTAAAATAACACTTACAATTTAGAGCATGCATATATAAATAAATAAAATGAGTACACAAAAAAAATCATGAAGATTATGTGTGTAATGTTAGCCAAAGGCCCATCACTCAAGTTCTGATGATGATTGTGAAGGAGATTTTCCGTCACGAGTGATCAGACAGTCAATCCACACAACAAATGAGTGTGTGCATGTGTGTAAAGTATAAGTGCAAAAAAAATAAACACAACATAGTAAATAGATGGAGACACGATATTTTTACGTGAATATTTAAACTGGGAAAACAACAGGAAGGAGGAGAAAAATTCACTATAACTCACCGGTTTACAAGAATTACAGGTCTGTATTGATGTTTCTTTGAGTTGGGATCTGATGGAAAGCCCAGGATCTTAGTGAAAGACTATGTTATTATTTAGAGTGCCTCATATTCATTGAAGAAAAATTCAGGTTCAAATGAAGGTGTTACAAATTTCACAGATTGAGCACGGGCATGTACAAGTATTATGCATGATTATTAGTTGACTAATAGGTCTTATTAGTCGACTAGGTCTTGGGTTAGTCGACTGATACTTTGGTATTGTCGACTAGACTCTGCAACAGAGAGTTGGGTTCTCAAAATATGTTACAGTAGTCGACTAGGTTTTTGGGTATAGTCGACTAATACTTGGTATAGTTGACTAATACTTGGTATTAGTCGATTAATAATTTACCCTAGTCGACTAGTTTCAGGTTGTGGCAGTTTTCTAATACAATTTTGTTTCCTGTTTTGGATTGGATTTGAGTTTTTTCTTTCTCTGAAGTGTTCTGATTAGATTGTTGAAGTTTGTGTTAGACTAGGATCATCCTAAGTGCCTATATAAACCCCTTGAGGGTGGCCTTATGTAGGTGTGTCAAAAATTCAAGAAAAATTCAGATTTTCACTATTAAGAGTTGTGAGAGAGAGAGAGAGAGATCTTCTTGTAACTCTTATATTTTCTTCTCTGTTTTCAATAAAGATTTCTTCCTTTCTTCCCATGGACGTAGACACATTAACAAATCACGTTAAATCTATTGTTCTTTGGTTATGTGATGTTTAGTTTCAATTGCTTGCTAGTGGTAGATCTTTTACACTTCTACTTATGCCATCAAGTCTTCAACTTGGTGTTTCTCTATTGTTTGATTGGTGATAGACCACAATAATTGGTATTAGAGGGATGGCTAGCAAGATGATCACGACAACCAAGTTCGAGGTGGAGAAATTCGACGGGAAGTCCAACTTTTTGTTATGGAAGCCGCAAATAACATCATTGCTTATGAAAGAGGGCACACATAAGGCCCTGCTTAGTATTGAGAAGAAAACCATCGAAGATGGAGGATGCTAAGTGAAACGATATCGACTTTCACACAAAGGCGACATCATACTGTGCCTATCAGACGAGGTCCTCTAAATGTGATGAACGAGGAGATAGCTGATGATTTTTGCTGTAGGCTAAAGAGCCTTTACATGACAAAGAGTTTGCAAACAAGCTCTTCATGAAGAAACAGTTATAGAGCCTTCGGATGAAGGAAGGTACACCTATTTTACAATATCTCAATACTTATAATAGAATTTTAAGCGACTTGTTGGCTCTAAAGGTTAATCTAGAAGAAGAAGACAAAGCTCTTATGTTACTCTCTTCTCTTCCATCAAGTTATGAAAACTTGGCGACCACCACCATATATGGTAAGGAGACCTCAGAGTTAGAAGATATCAGGTGATCGGGGCAGAAATCAGCACATGAAAATGTGTGTTTTATGAAATCAGTATAATTATGTATGTGTGCTAATGTTCCCTTGATACTTCCGTTATAGCATTGGCTCAATGGGTCGAATCCACATGGACAGGAAGCGATAGAAGCATTAACGGTCCGTTCACATCATATGTTAACAAGTTCTTGAAAGTGCTCTAATGCCAATTGAAAGCACACCTAGAGGGGGGGTGAATAGGTGTAAGTGCTAATCTAGAAACTAAATGCGCTAAATGCGGAAGCTAATGCAAATTTTACAACACACTTAATACAACCCGTGAAGGGCTCTGGACTAACTCTTGATTCCCCTAAATATGGGTTGAGGTGCTATATGAAGCTCTTGTGGTTAAGTATAAGTGAGGCACACACACAAGTAAGCCAAGCATATAAGGATGATAAGCAATATGAAATAATGCAAGACAACACAAGCAATATGAATGATATGAAATGAATGATGCTTTGCACAATATAAATAGAGAGAGAGTTGAGAGACAATTGATCAAATGCAAAGGCCAAGATATGTTTCGAGGTTCGAGCCCCTAGCTCTACATCCCCGCCTACACCACCGTGTAGGATTTCCAATCCATTATCTTCCACCGAGGGAACCTCTACCGAATAGGATTTGTTACAACACTAGGAGTACCGAACTCCTCTCTCAAACACCGCCTCACAACCGAGGGGTAGGCCCGTAGCCAAACAACAACAACCACAAACACCTCTACCGAAGAGGGTTACAAAACAAACTCCACCTCTCACTAGAGGGAGCAAACACAAGCCTCAACCTCTACCAAAGAGGGAGCAAACCAATCACCCGATCAACCTCTACCAAAGAGGGATACAACAAAATCAAGGGTGTACAACAAGTGGTTTCTTTCAACCACAAACAATCTCTCTTTCTCTTTTTCCACAAAACAAATGATCCTAATAGATTAGGATAGAGGATAGCTCAAGTGTGGAAAACTAGGTATTTGGAAAACAAAAACTCAAAGAAATAATCTTGGGAAAACTCTTGAAGATAATGGAAATGAAGAACAAACACAAATCTCCCAAAATACTCTTTTCTTTGATTTTTCCAAAAACCTAAAACAAATAAGATTGAAGTTTAAAACCCAAAAACACTTTTGAAAACTTGTTTAAAACACTTGTATATCAGAGAAATTTTGGCTCTTGAAATCTTAGTTAAAACCATAAAGAGATGGGGTATTTATAGCCCTAAAACAAAACTAGCCGTTAGGATGATCTGGCAGCCTGACAGGCTACCGGTCGGCCGGCCCGGCCGACCGCCAACGGTCAGAAATGTGACCGTTGGGGCAACCCGGTCGACCGCCCGGTCGACCCCCAGATACAGAGAGCAGAGCTCTCTGGTCCGGTCGGCCGCCCGGCCGACCGTCCCTGTGTCTGCCAAACGTGCACAGGTTTGTGCACGTCGGTCGACCGCAAGGGTCGACCGGCCCTTGGTACGGTCGACCCGTGCGGTCGGTCGTCCTAGCCTGTCAGCCACTGTTCTGAGACAGAAAACACATGTTAAAATATTTCTAAAAATTCTTTTAAGTCTTGTAAAAATACCCAAAAATAGTTTTATCATTTTGCATTGATATGTAAACATGTGATAAATATTTTAGCTCAAATATCAAGCATATGAAACTATTTTTGTGTCTTAACATTTTTACCAAAAACCAAAACTTGTATTTTTTTCAAACTTAGATTTTTCTATACATGAATAGGATAGTCAAAATAAGTTTGTATAAGTCATGTAAGCATGTATGTATATAGAGCACATCTAATATACATAAAAACAAAGTAAACTTGTTTTGATCAATCTATTCATGAAAACCAAATATCGGTTAAAGTAAAAACCGAAAAACCAATATCCAAACATAAAAACGTGTGTGTTGTGCACTTGAGCATATTAACTATTCATATCTTTACAAATGGATCTAAAACACACTAAAATAAACTAGGATACCTAAGTCTTCTTGACGATCTTCAATCTTCAAGCCGACTCGATCCCAAACGTGATCCACCGAGTGCAAAGGTATGATCTTGATGCTCGGGCACGGAAATCACCAAGTGAAGGCTTCCAAACTCCTCTTTTTGAAGCAATCACCAACTAATATCTTGCTAATGATCTGAAACTTAAAATCACAAGATTATTAGTAAACATATAACTACATGAGTTAATCATCATCAAAACTAGGGTGGAAGGCCTTTGGGCCAACAATCTCCCCCTTTTTGATGATGACAAAACTCATGGAGTTATATATGCATGGATTAAAGTTAAGCTTCAAAGAAGCTCCCCCTTAACTCATGCATAAACAAATAAACATAAATATGCAATGAATATTAAACATGAATGCATATCTATGCAAAACAATAAATGGCTCTAGATACCAATGAAATGTTTAAAAACAAAACATGCTCTAGATACCAATTAAAATTAAACTAAATTAAACTTAATATATGCAAAACATAAACATGCATATATAAAACACTCAAAATCTTTCTCCCCCTTTTTGTCAATCATCAACAAAGGGTAAACAATCAAAACAAAACAAAATCTTCTCCCCCTTTTTATTACAAAGAAACAATCATCAATAAAAAGGGTAAAAGCAAAACCAAACCAATAAATTTTTCTCCCCATTTTGTTCGAAACAATGAATCAACAAAAGGGTTAGTAAAAAACAATGTTTTCCCCCTTTTTGTCTAAAACAAAAACAAAAACCAAATAGGGGTGACAATCAATTAAGATATCAAGTGAAAATTTGTCAAAGAATAGCATCTTGATACCAATTGAAAGGAAACAAAAAAAATTGATACCAATTTTAAGCAAAACACATGAAAATCTTGATACCAATTTAAATTAAACATTATAAATTTTGAATGTCTAAACAAAAATTTTGATACCAATTGTAAATATTTTTCATTTTGAACATATGATACCAAATTTTCAATCATAAAGTATGGGAGTGGAATACAAATACCAATTGAAAGATGAAAATCGAATTTTCTCCCCTTTATGAAATACCAACTAAAACAATGCGTAGGCTTGATACCAATTTAAAAGTAATCAATTGAAACAAAATTGAAGCTCAAGCTTAGCATAAACACAAACATATATATGTATGGAAAATAGATACCAATTGAAATTGATATTCTTGGAATTGAAAGCATACATACATACAAACATATATGAGTATACAAGAAAGGTCAAAATTGATACCAATTGAAAGAGTCCAATGATACCAATTGAAACAACAATAATGATCAAGTGTATACATCATATTATCTACCACCCAACCATGCACAAGTTTTAAATGATTTTCATTTTAAAGCATACATGAACATGATCTCCCATCCAACCACCCATTGATGGTAGGGGTTTTCAAAAAAATAGATTTGAAAAATAAAGTGTGTTTGAAAAACTCTACCAAATGAAGAATACCGTAACTAGTTATATGAAAAATTTGTAAACTAGTACGAAATCCTTCAAGTAAGGAATAAAATAAAAATATTTTTCATGAAGACATGAAATTCACAAAATAGTCAATACTCATAATCAATTAAGCATAAATATGACTCATGAAAATAAAACATGAGTAAACAATAAATGTGACTGTAAAAATACAATGTGAAGATCATAATCATGAAAGATGGACATTAAGCTCAATATTCCTTTAAAACAAGAAAATCATCAAAAACTTATTTAATTTTCAAGATATATGTATGTCTTATACAAACTAAGGTATACATACATATCCAAACACAACGAGTCCACAAAGATATATGCATGAAGGCACGTGGCTCAAAGGATGTATATGTATAACAATAATTTGGATAAAATGGATATATACATGAAGTTAAACATATAAACATAAAACAATTCCAAAAAGGGAATACAAGTTTAAAATGCATGGATCATCAAAACTAGACTATACTAGCACATCTAATGGGTTCAAATAAGCATTCAAGCTCAAACATATATAGATTTATTTGTGGCCCACTATATGCATAAGTATACACCTAGTTTTAATGAAAACTAACATCTAAACAAGTAATCTTAACATGAAGCATCAAAACACGATAAAAATCAACATGATAAACATAAACATGATAATTATGTAGATTCACATGTTATTTAAACCTATGATAAACATGATAGTTAAACAAACGGTGAGAACACAAAAATAATAGTCCATATTAAACATGGATGTTTCAAAATGCTATACATTCATGTCAAGGATCTAATAATCATGGCATTACCATAATAATCTACAAACAATAAAACATGCTATAAACAATGATCATGAAAAGCATGTAAACAATAATTAGGAGTTAGGAATCGTTACCAAAACCTAGAAGGCAACTTTTCTTGTCTCCAAAAACATGGTGGCCATCTCCACCAAACATCCCTTGAAAGTGATGCATCCAAATGATCATCATGAGGCTCAGAACGCATCCACTCCAAGGTACCGCTACTCTCACGTCATGTGAGAGCCCACACCTACATCATAAACAATAGGGGTGGTCTTTGGTACCCACAACTTTTTGGGTCCATGGGGGTTAGTATCATTTCTAACCCAAACTAAATTCTTTGCTAAATTTGAAACATGTATTCTATCATAACAAAATTTAGCAAGGTGGCCCATACGTCCACAATGTGTACAAGTGTACACATGAGCATACATAGTGTGATGGTGTCCGTGAGGAGCATGTGTATGCCGTGGAGGGTGTGCATGAAAAGATGGAACTTGTTTCTTTCGAACCAAGGATTCCAAGCGTGTGTGGTTCATGGCACATTGGCTCAAAGTGGAGCCTAAACAATCAACACTCTTCTTCAAAATATTTATATCATTTTTAACACTTGAAGATAAAGTGGAGCATGCAAGGGGTGATCTAGGTGAAACTACCCTAGCATGACAAACATGAGAAACAATATCATTTTTCAAAGATTTATTTTTATTTAAACAAATTTCTAATTTTTTGAAATAAAATCAATTTCTCTTTTTAAAGAATTATTTTCTTTTAAAACAAAATTAACTTTTGAAGACAAATTTTCATTTTTCTTAAAAAAAGTTTTACAATCATTTTTAGATTTTAAAAACTCATTTTCTTTAAGTGCAAGATCAAGTTGAGATTTTAATGAATCCCTCTCATTAACAATCTCCTCTTTCTCTTGCAAAACAATATCAAGTCTAGCAATCAAATTTTATTTTCATTATTAATGCCTAGACTTTTCTTTTTCAAAACATTATATTTTTCAATTAATTTTTCACACACAATAGATAGTTCTTCATTTAAAGCATGGGCATCAACATAATCATTTGAAGAACTAGCACAATCATCTCTATCTAGTTGAGATTCCGAAAGTACCTCAAGGGAGTCATTCCCTTGGACCATCAAGCATTGTGACTCAGATTCTCCACTAGACTCCTCCTCTTGTTGGATTGGCATTTGAAGCTCGGAGGTGGTGGCGGTTGTCAACTTGTTCCACACTGCAAAAGCGGAATCAAGATTAGAAATATGCATAAGATATTCTTTTGAAAGCGTGCTTCTAATGGCCTCTAGGGCTTGTGCATTGGCCCCTATATGATTGCTTTCACTAAGGAAGGATTCCTTGGTAATGGCAAGGTGAACCTTGTAACCTAGGGCTTGTAGGTACATGGACATCCTATACTTCCAAACAATAATGTTGGAAGGGTCAAAACTAGGTGGGGTCATGAAGTCCATGGTAAATTATATGAGTGTGCAAGCAAGCAAATGCAAACAAGAGATTAGCAAACAAATGGATCTCACTCCTAGGATGTTAAGCCTAAGTATCAGGAGCGTAGGCTCTGATACCAATTGAAAGTGCTCTGATGCCAATTGAAAGCACACCTAGAGGGGGGCTGAATAGGTGTAAGTGCTAATCTAGAAACTAAATGCTCTAAATGCAAAAGCTAATGCAAATTTTGCAACACACTTAATACAACCAACAAGTGTAGCCGAATTCCCCGTGAAGGGCTCTGGACTAACTCCTCTTGATTCCCCTAAATATGGGTTGAGGTGCTATTTGAAGCTCTTGTGGTTAAGTATAAGTGAGGCACACACACAAGTAAGCCAAGCATATAAGGATGATAAGCAATATGAAATAATGCAAGGCAACACAAGCAATATGAATGATATGAAATGAATGATGCTTTGCACAATATAAATAGAGAGAGTTGAGAGACAATGGATCAAACGTAAAGGCCAAGATATGTTTCGAGGTTCGAGCCCCTAGCTCTACATCCCCGCCTACACCACCGTGTAGGATTTTCAATCCACTATCTCCCACCGAGGGAACCTCTACCGAAGAGGATTTGTTACAACACTAGGAGTACCGAACTCCTCTCTCAAACACTTCCTCACAACCGAGGGGTAAGCCCGTAGCCAAACAACAACAACCACAAACACCTCTACCGAAGAGGGTTACAAAACAAACTCCACCTCTCACTAGAGGGAGCAAACACAAGCCTCAACCTCTACCAAAGAGGGAGCAAACCAATCACCCGATCAACCTCTACCAAAGAGGGATACAACAAAATCAAGGTGTACAACAAGTGGTTTCTTTCAACCACAAACAATCTCTCTTTCTCTTTTTCTACAAAACAAATGATCATAATAGATTAGGATAGAGGATAGCTCAAGTGTGGAAAACAAGGTATTTGGAAAACAAAAACTCAAAGAAATAATCTTGGGAAAACTCTTGAAGATAATGGAAATGAAGAACAAACACAAATCTCCCAAAATACTCTTTTCTTTGATTTTTCCAAAAACCTAAAACAAATAAGATTGGAAGTTTAAAGCCCAAAAATACTTTTGAAAACTTGTTTAAAACACTTGTATATCAGAGAAATTTTGGCTCTTGAAATCTTAGTTAAAACCATGAAGAGATGGGGTATTTATAGCCCCAAAATAAAATTAACTGTTAGGCTGATCTGGCAGCCTGACAGGCTACCGGTCGGCCGGCCCGGCCGACCGCCAACTGTCAGAAATGTGACCATTGGGACAACCCGGTCGACCGCCCGGTCGACCCCCAGATACAGAGAGCAGAGCTCTCTGTTCCGGTCGGCCGCCCGGCCGACCGTCCCTGTGTCTGCCAAACGTGCACAGGTTTGTGCACGTCGGTCGACCGTAAGGGTCGACCGGCCCTTGGTACGGTCGACCCGTGCGGTCGGCCATCCTGGCCTGTCAGCCACTGTTCTGGGACAGAAAACACATGTTAAAATATTTCTAAAAATTCTTTTAAGTCTTGTAAAAATATCCAAAAATAGTTTTATCATTTTGCATTGATATGTAAACATGTGATAAATATTTTAGCTCAAATATCAAGCATATGAAACTATTTTTGTGTCTTAACATTTTTACCAAAAACCAAAACTTGTATTTTTTTCAAACTTTGATTTTTCTATACATGAATAGGATAGTCAAAATAAGTTTGTATAAGTCATGTAAGCATGTATGTATATAGAGCACATCTAATATACATAAAAAACAAAGTAAACTTGTTTTAATCAATCTATTCATGAAAACCAAATATCGGTTAAAGTAAAAACCGAAAAACCAATATCCAAACATAAAAACGTGTGTGTTGTGCACTTGAGCATATCAACTATTCATATCTTTACAAATGGATCTAAAACACACTAAACTAAATTAGGATACCTAAGTCTTCTTGACGATCTTCAATCTTCAAGCCGACTCGATTCCAAACGTGATCCACCGAGTACAAAGGTATGATCTTGATGCTCGGGCACGGGAATCACCAAGTGAAGGATTCCAAACTCCTCTTTTTGAAGCAATCACCAACTAATATCTTGCTAATGATCTGAAACTTAAAATCACAAGAATATTAGTAAACATATAACTACATGAGTTAATCATCATCAAAACTAGGGTGGAAGGCCTTTGGGCCAACAGTTCTTCTTTGTTAAAGAATGAGGAAAAAAAGAAAAAATCCAGAAGTGATAGATGGAGAAAGCGATAAAAACAGTGAAGAGAAAACAAATGAGAAGTGGTTGTGAATTGGTAAAACAAAACAAGAAAATGGAAATTAAGTGAAAAGAGAAGTGATGTAGGAAGTGATTTGGAAAGCAAAATAGAAAAGAACTTGTGGTGAAGAAGGTGAAAATAATGATGAACTAAGAAGGTGGTGAAGACATCGATAGGAAAATGATAAAAAGGTTTTGAAAATGATTTTTAAAACAAAGTAAAATGAATGAGGAAAATTATGAAAGAAAACTCATGGCTACTAACTACTAATGGCTCCACTAACCATACTAACCTCTTAGTGATAGTTGCCTCACATGGATCCTTGGGCATCACTGATCCTTAGTTTCAAGAGACGATACAAAATATGGCTCATAAGAAGGTTCTTCCATATTCAAACACATCTATTCCATAAAACAAGTTGCAAGGTACTATTAGATCATCAAAACTGGTTAAAGGTGAGCATGAAATAAAGAAAATATTGCAAGTTAGCTTGTTAATGGGTTAGATATTAGAATGTTAGAATCTATCATCATGAGCCATCAATGGCTCTTGTAAGAGCAAACCTTGTAGAGGCTATTAGATCCATGTGAATTATCAAGTAAGAGGTTAGATGATTAGTGGCTAGTAGTTAGATTGCCATATGAAGAAAAATTACTAAGCATCATGTAGAAGATGTAGAAGATTACAATGGAGAAGAAAATAGACGCCTTTAATAGATTGTCACCATCTATTACATCAATATCACTCTATTTCTCTCTGAATCATCTCAGGTCTACTACAAGATCTAAAATAAAATGAAAATATAAAAGAAAAGAAAAGAAGAACACCTACATTATACTACACTAAAAGAGAGAAAACCTACCCTACTCGCTAATCTGCTTACGTTTCAGGTCTCTGCAGGGATATATATATATATATATATATATATATATATATATATATATATATATATATATATATATATATATATATATATATATATAGGCAATAGAAGATTCCAAAAGATGATACGAGGCCACATGTTGAAAATTGACGCATGGCTCGCCAAGATGGCCGCGAAAACGCGACCATAGCCGCATTTTCACGGCCATACCAGGGACTTAGGTTCCTGGTTTTGGCGAGCGGTTTCGTCTCACTTCGAGGACCTTTCATGTATTCTCTGATTCGGGTATTTGTGTTCGAATTTTCGACAGACACACGCTAACATCTATATTCAATGTATCTTCTAGAACTCTCTAACTTGGCCTCTAAGAAATCCGGATTTAATTACCCGAAAATGAGTTTAATTAAGCTCTTATTACCCTTTTGCCCTTCTAGTCTTGATTATCTGCAAAAGAGACCAAAACACAGTTTAGAAATGATATTTTATTCATAAATTGGTAGAAAAAATATGATAAAAAAGTGTAATATCGTAGACTAATCACACCCCACACTTATCTTTTTGCTTGTCCCGAGCAAAATAAGAAAAAGAAAAACTAAACTACAAATGTTATCACACCACTTTAGCAGGTGACGCAATTGCACTGAGCATGTACAACAAGCTGTTAAACCTCTAGGTTACCCTTAGAGGAGGAGTGTTGTCTCTTGAGGGTTTTCAACGGATTGCACCCACAAAATCTATAAAGAAAGAAAATAAATGTTAGTGTTTTGATAAAGCATTTTGAAAGAAAGACAAGTTTTCAAAATATTTTTGTAAAATTTAAGCGGTCGACCGGTCCCCCTTGCGATCGACCGGGCAGTCAACCAACTGTAAGTAGGTTTAGCCTCGGTTTGTCACGGTCGACGGGAGGGCTAACGGTCAGATTTTTTGAAACTGGTGGTCGACCGATCGGTCGACCGCCAGTCTGCCAGTTTGGCAGAAACGGCTATTTTTTTAATAGGCTATTTTAAAACATGTTTAAATTAAAAAAATGTGGTAAGCTATATTAAAGGGTCAATTTCTACCTCTTTTATGCTGGTAAAACTATTCTATGTTTGCTCTTCTAAAATCCTATATAAAGGTGTCATTAGGGTTGAGTTTAATACTACAACAACAACAACAAAAAATTCAAAAATCAAAGTTTTGGGATTTCAAGTGAAAGAGCTTTTTGTTTTCAGTTCTGTACTATTATTTTCAAAAGTCTTCTTCAAATTTTGGTTCTTAAAATCTCTTTTCTATTTTTAAATTACACTTACAAAATCTTGAGCTTCAATCTTATATAATATTCTTTAAGGTTTTGTAAAGAAGTGTTTTCAAGAGAGAGTTTGTGGTCTTTTGAACACCTAGTACTTATTGTATTGTTGTTATGCTACCTCTAGAGTAGAGGAGTGTGTTGGAGAGTCGTGTACTCCATAGTGGTTGTAATTCTTTTGGTGAAAAGTTCTAGTGGATTGGAAATTCTTCATGGTGATGAAGGCGGGGACGTAGAGCGGTGGCTCGAACTTCGAAATAAATCTCTTTATTTGTGATTGATTTCTTGTCTCTCTAATCTACTTTATATTCATTCATTCATTGTCGATCTATACTCATTACAACAAGATTGCATTGAGCACCTCAAACTCTTATCTAGAGGAATCAGGAGGAAGAAGTTCAAAACCCTTCACGGGGTTTACGGCTTCTAGTCTTACTTTAAGTGATTGTTTGCATCATCTCATTTTTATTTTGCATTGAATATTGAATTGATTAGCCTTACACCTATTCACCCCCCTCTAGGTGTAATTTCATGTTCAACATTACCCGACTCATCCAACTTATTCCTAAAAATCCATTTAGTACCAATGGTTGGTCTATCATGGGGTCTAGAAGTAAGATGCCAAACTTGGTCGTGCTCAAATTGATTGAGCTCTTCTTGCATTGCAAGCAACCAATATGAATCGGCCTTGGCTTTGAGGATGTTTTTGGGCTCAATATGTGAAATAAATGCAAAATGGCCACATAAATCATGGAGTTCGGATTGAGTAGTTACCCCTTTTGGATACATCACCTATGATGTGGTTCTTGGGTTGATTTGAAGCAAATCTCTAATCCTTCGGAAGTGGTTATGTTGGCTCCACTTCAACCTCGTGAACTTCACCTTATTCATTAATTTTTGGCTTTTCTTCCTCTATAGGTGAGTCCTTTAAGGTTATCTTCTCCATGAATCTCTACAACATTCTTCACAAAAGAATTAGATTCCTCAAACTTGACATGTATAGATTCTTCAATAGTCAAAGTAGATCTATTGAAGACTCTATAGGCCTTACTAGTATTTGAATACCCAATAAATATGGCTTCATAAGATTTGGCATCAAATTTTCCTAAATTATTTTAATGTTTAAAACAAAGCATTTACAACCAAAAACTTTAAATTAAGACACATTAGGTTTTCTCAAATAGTAAATTTCAAATGAAGTTTTAGAAGTATTTTTATAAAAATAAATTCTATTTGAGATGTAACATGATGTGTTTACGGCCTCGGCCCATAAATATTGAGGGAGTCCGTATTAATTTATCACTGTCCTAGCTATTTCTTGAAGAGTTCGATTCTTTCTTTCAATGACTCCATTTTGTTGTGGAGTTCTAAGACATGATAGTTCATATTTGATTCCATTTTTTTCACAATAAGTGATAAAGGAATAGTTAATGAATTCACCACTTCTATCACTTCTTATGCGTAAAATTGGAAAATTCTTCTCTTTTTCAACTCTTTTCTAAACACTTGAAAATGTGAAAAAATTTGATCTTTGTGTTCTAAAAGAAAACCAATGTAAAATGAGAAAAATCGTCAACCAAAATAAAAAAAAAACGATTTTCACTTAGACTTTTGGTTTTAGTTAGACCAAACAAATCCATGTGAATTAACTCCAAGGGACTTGATGTCATGATATCCTTGATAGTTTTGAAAGAGGACTTGGTTTGTTTCCCAAGTTGGTACGCATCGCAAATGCGGTCCTTTTCAAATTTCAACCAACGAATTGGTTGATTTTGGTACCTAAATTTTCTTAGGTCCATATTGTTAGCTTTTCGAATCCAAATGTGATCATTAGAAGCATTTATTCTATCAAAGTAAAATTTGGCTAAGTGACTCTTTTGGCCACAATAAGTACATTAATAAATCTACCATATATAAAAGCAGGATGGGAGTGTGGGGTGTGAACATACTTGGTGTGTGTAGTATGTCTAGCATGATGTGTATGTATATGTTGTGATTTAGGAGTGTGGGTATGTGTAGTATGAACATATTTCTTTTGAGTATGTTTCTTAGAAAATATTTCCTCCAACCTAACTTTATCAAACTCACACTTCTTTAACACATCTCCTAGTGAACTAATTTTATCTTTCAAATAGAAATCTCATTTTTATCAATTAATAAAAGTTTTGCTTTACATGAAATTTTATATGCATCAAAATTTTTTTTTTATGGATATGAGTGTGGAAGATAAATCATCTTTTTCTTTAGAAAGTTTGATAATTTTATTTTGAAAAGTTTCATTTTATTTTTTCATTTTAGATACTACTTTTTAAGAAAATCATAGTTGTCAGACAACTCTTCAAAAGCCTCACCCAATTCATCCATTGTTATTTATTATCATCAAGTGAGGGTTCGGATGTTACCTTAGGTGTGATTAGTATTTATATTTGCATATTTTTCATCACATTTTCATATTTATCTTAATAAAACTCTGTTTACTAATGAGTGTTTCTCCTTATTTCTAGGTCCATGGCTTGAAGAAAAGAAGAGGCCGAAAACTCTAACATATTCGAGGATTTTTTTAGAACCAAAAAGAAACCCAACACTTGAAGCCCAATCTGCTGTTGCTGGGAGCAGAAGTTTATTGCAGATACAGGCCCCTCTCCCTGGCACCAGTCTACATGCTCCGGCGCTGGCAGACTGGCGCCAGCATGGCCGCGAAAACGCGGCCACGGTCGCGTTTTCGCGGCCATCCTGGCGCCGTTCTGCCAGCACTAGGGGCCATGCTCCCCACTCCGTCCCCGCATGCTCCTTTGCCTATAATACTTCTCTGAATTTTCAGAGAAGGAGAAATCCAGAGAATAGGAGTTCTTGTTAGTTGGTAGTTGTATTTTTCTTTGCTTTCTTATATTCCTTCTTTGTTTCTTGTATTAGGTTAGCCATTAGAGTGAGAGAGAGTGAGTGAGTGAGTGAAGCTTGTATCTTGAAGGTGACAATCAAATATAAGTGAAGTTCTTCCTTTACCACATTATTCTTTGTATTTTTACCTTACTTTTACTTGCATTACTTTATTATGTTTTCTGTCCTTTCATCTTCTCTTTTGTTTTCATCTACCATGTCTAACTAACTTTCTTATAGCATGGCTAACTAACTACTAACCCACTAACCTCTAGTAACTTGCTTGAACAACCCATATGAATCAATAAGTGTCAAATAATCCTTGTGCAAATAAGAGCTATGATATCTTACGATGAGAATTTTTAACTCTAACTTACTAACACATAGACTCACTTTCTTATATTTCATGCTTGACTCCTAAGTTTTTGATGATCTACAGAAGTTGTTAACTCTGCTTGATTTTTGTAAGTTAGTGAAACTCCCATGTATCCTTGTTGATACCAATAGAGCACTTGTTTCTTCCTCCATGCTCACCTTTAAATGGATCTTGATAGAAGAATGTTCGAGCTTTACTGTGTGAAGCAAAGTGATGGAGGAACTTTCATTCGATCTACCACGTGAAAAGTTCTTATGCACAAGGTTTGTGATTGCCTATGATCCATTGTGAGGCTATGTCTTTAAGAAGTTAGAGGTTAGTGAGAGCAATTAGTATAAGATTAGTCATGTATCTTTTCCATCTATAAAAATACAAAACATTTTTCCAATAACAAAATATTTCAAACCATCTCTACAATCTTTCTTGTTTTTCTTTAGATTCAGTCTTTAAACAAAGAAACATCTCTTTTACGAACAAGAAGACCGCAAATCAAGCTTTTATCGCCTCCCCTCCTCGTGAACACGATCCGTATAAGCCACTTCGCTATTACGGAAGAATAGCTAAAGCTACCACATAGACCATCTCTCTTTTACTTATTCTCGTGCATACTTTTAGCGATCAAATTTTGGCGCCATTGCCTGGGAGGGGTAACAATTTTTCTTAATTTTTACTAAAGATTTCTCTTTGTTTTGTGCAGGAGGAGGAGTCAAGGGACTAATCGCCGTAGTGGACCTACACTTGTTTGGAAAAAAAGAGAACTTTTGCCCTTAGAAAAGCCTCACATGCGAGACATTTCTGATTAAAGTACTCACAAAATTTTCTGTAGGGTTGCGGATAATTGTGCAAAGAAATTACTTTCTGCATATAATAGTTTCTTGTATGACTCACCCATGCATTGTTAATAACTCAACAGAAATCTATTTGTTGCTCAACTAAAAATTTTATTAGACTTTTACATCTAGAGCACGTGTCTATTTCAATTCATTTCAATTTCTGTTGAAGAGTGCTGGAGAGAGGTACTTGTGCATTGCATATAGAATAGATTAACATTTTGAGTGATTTATCGCTTTGAGTGTTATCTTGTTATGAATACATTGTACACTTACACAATTGACATTAAAGGTAAAATCCAAATAAAGAAGATAAGGTGGGGATTCATCACCTTTTCTTAGCCAAAAACCATCTCCAAGTGCACTCACAATCCCAAGCCTAACTAAAAGTTGATAGATGTTGGCCCTAGGGATATCTAGGATTCACTAAGGGTGAGAATTGCAAGAACTATACTCCTATAAAATTGGTGTCTAAGAAAAGAGGATTGAGAGGTTAAGCCTCGAAAACTCTATGGTTTGGCATAATTAAGGTTCGAGGCTCACGCCCGGATACCTCCCACCGGTTTTACCCTTTCTTGGCCAATTAGCTTGTGGTCTAATTCCTGCAACAATCTCCCTCGGAGAATCGACCAGTTAGGAGTCGTCTAGGTCCAGGTACCTTAGACTCAGGCTTGGTGGTTGTTTCTCTTTCTTTTGTTCGTTTTTTTATTCTTTTCAATTGTTTTATTGTGTATACATTATTTGTGGTTTATTGCATGCAAGAGTGGATAAGAGATGCTGCTACTTTCTAATTAACCTAAAACACTTCTATTCCACTGCATTCAGAACCACTGATGGCATTGCTACAGGATAGGTTTTACCCAATCAAACTTCACTTCCATCTTGTATAAAACTTCCTGAGGCGAATGGTAATAACTTTGAGTTGAAACCCCAATTCATCAACACTCTCCCGAAATTTCATGGTTTAGAATCAGAGAACGCATACTTCTTTGTTAGGGAATTTAAAGAAGTATGCCTCATGATGCGCATTTCCTAACTAGGAGACGATGCCGTCAGCTTATATTTCATTCCCTTTTCCCTAAAGGACCTAACTAAGAAATGGTTGTATAGTTTGGCTGTGGACTCAGTCACAACGTGGTACGATTTTGTCAAGGCCTTCTTGAAGAAATTTTACCCAATCCACAAGAATGCCCTCATCAGAAAGAACAGCATGCAATTTAGGCAAGAGCAGAGCGAACCATTCTGGAGATACTTTGAGCGATTCAAAAATCTCTTAGCTTAGTGCCCTCATCACAGTGCAGAGAAATGGCGTCAGTGCCAGATTCTCTATGATGGTTTGGATTATCAAACAAAAACTTTGTTAGAAACCATTTGTCAGGAGGGATTCTTACAAAAGGATAAAAACCATGATTGAGGTTTATTTGAAGATCTAACTGAGAAAATCCTACAATGGGAACCGACCTCTGAGAAGCCAAGGAATCCACAATCTATAGCTTTTAAAGGAGGGCTTCTATCCTTAGAGTCATCCATAACTGCTGAAGCTAAGATTGCCACTCTGATGAGAAGATTAGAGGCTTTAGAAATAAAAGAGCCAGCCAAAGTCAACCAAATCAACCCGCCACCAATCCACAATACGGGTTGTTCATATTGTCAGGCACCAAACCATGTTTCAAAGAGTGTCCCATTTTTCAAACTCATCAAGTACAACCGGAACACATGAACGCGACCTACTCGAGGCCGCAACACAATCCTTACTCGCAGACTTACAATCCCAGTTGGAGAAATCTCCTAAATTTCTCTTGGGGCCCGAACAATTCTCCCAGGCCCGATTTTCCCAACAATCTTTACCATCCCAATCATCAAGCAAACTTTCCCAGTTAAGCTTCATCTTCCTCCCTCCAAAATTCACCAATGGAGAAAAAACTCAGTAAATTGGAGGAGAATATGGAGGCATTTATGAAGTCCCAAGCCGCCTTCATGCAAAATCAAGGACATACATTGAACAATCATTCACAGGTCATATCTAGATTGGAGGTTCAGATGAGTCAATTAGCAAACTCTCTAAGTGAAACACCCAAGGGTACTTTACCTAGTCAACCGCTAGTCAACCCTAAGAATTCCAATCAAGCTTATGAAGTTCAGGATTCTCAAATCAACTAGTGTAATGTTGTTTATACACTTAGATCTGGAAAGAAAGTGGACAATCAGGTCTACCAACCAAAAAATCCAATCCACATTGATCCTACTCCTGCCTCCGTATCTGCTAGCTCATCTCATTTTGCTCCGCAAACGTCTGACAAGGACATAGTTACTGATTAAGTTCACAAGTCTGTAGCACCCTTTCCTAATAGGCTTAGGAACAACAATAAAAATATGCACATGAAAAAGATACTCGAGATGTTCAATCAGGTCAAATTGAATGTGCCTATTCTTGATGAGATCCAACAAGTCCCAATGTATGCTAAATTCTTTAAGGACATGTGAACTAAGAAGAGAAAAATGAATGTGCCAAAAAAAGTGTTCTTAGCAACCAGCATAAGCGAACTTCTGTTTGGTCCTATTCTGGTGAAATACAAAAATCTCGGATGTCCTACAATTTCTTGCACCACAGGACAAACGGAAATTAGCTGAGTACTTCTTGACCTAGGAGCAAGTATGAACTTGCTACCTCTCTCAGTATACTAGCAACTTGGGTTGATCGAGCTGAGTCCAACTTGAGTCACTATTCAGTTAGCCGATTGATCTGTAAAAGTCCCCAAAGGAAAAATCACAGATGTCCTTATTCGGGTCGGAGATTTCATCTACCCCGTTGACTTCATTGTTCTTGAGACCCAACCTGTGTCAAACTCACGATCTCAAACTCCAGTTATCTTAGGGCACCCATTCCTTGCTACAGCTAATACCATAATCAACTGTAGCAACTGGTCCATGTGGTTGACCTTTGGAGACATGACAAAGGAGGTCAATGTTTTCAATCTAGGAAAACAACCCAGGGACATGAATGATCAGACATTTGAGGTCAACTCCATTGAAAATTTGACCTGCGAGCATGAAGAGAGCATGGAATAAACACGGAGAGCGAGTTTGATCTGGAATCTGAGGATTTCAATTTGGACCAAATCATTGATTTAGCAGTGGACTGGGCGCAAGCCTTAGTGTACTTCATCCCAAGACCAAAATTTCAAATCTCCCTTCCAATGAATCCAGTCCTTCCTTAGAATTAAAATATTTGCCCGAATACCTCAAGTACACCTACCTAGGTGGAAGAGAAACACTGTCTGTCATCATAGCATCTCATCTGACTGGGAAACAAGAGGAAACCTTGATCTCAATTTTAAGGAATCACAGAGAAGCCATTGGATGGAAATAAATCACATTAAAGGGATAAGTCCAGCGATAGTACAACGCCAAATTTATTTGAATGATGAGGCGATTCCTAGGAGGGACCCACAGCGTAGGCTTAACCCAGTCATGCAAGAAGCTGTTAAAATGGAAATTTTAAAACTGTTAGACAATAGGATAATTTATCCCTATTCTGATAGCCAATGGGTTATCCTGGTCCACGCTGTCCCTAGGAAAGTTGGTTTCACGATAGTAGAAAATGAACAAAAGGAGTTGGTACAAACAAGACTACCTACCAAGGTTCGTATTTGTATTGACTATCAGAAATTGAATGCAACTACTCCTTAGGACCACTTCCCGCTACCCTTCATCGATCAAATGCTAGAACGCTTAGCTGGACACGGGTACTACTATTTCTTAGACGGGTACTCAGGATACAATCAGATTCCCATTGCTGCAGAGACTAGGAAAAGACCACATTCACTTGCCCATTTAAAACCTTTGCCTACCGACGCATGCCCTTTAGATTGTGCAACGCTCCCTCTACATTCCAACGGTGCATGCTCAGTTCTTCTTCGCGCAGGTACAGTTCTTCTTTTAGGAAGAGCCTTACCTTTTTAAATACTGTCCTGACCAAATCATTAGACGGTGTGCACCAGAGGAAGAGCATATGAGTGTATTAACTTTCTACCATGAACTTGCTTGCAGTGGACACTTTGGTCCCCGCAAAACCGCCAAAAAGGTCTTATAAAGTGGGTTCTACTGGCCCACTTTGTACAAGAATTCCTTCAACTTTTTCAAGTCATGCGCAAATTGCCAAATGATTGGGAAAATTACTAAGAGAGACAAGATGCCCGTAAACCCTATTCTGGAGGTGAAAATTTTTGATGTTTGGGGCATTGATTTTATGAGACCGTTTCCAAGTTCATTCGGCATCCAGTACATCTTGATTGTAGTGGACTATGTCTCAAAATGGGTGTTGGCTCAAAGGTTACAATCCCCGGGTTATGTGTTTTGATGATAACAAACCATATAAAAGCTATTTGGTACTAATAGAAGTTAAAGAATGAATTTCAGCTTGATACAGGTATTGATGGCTCAAGAGTTCTCAAGCATGAGATATTAGGGTCTAGCTTAAACGTTGCTCAACATCAACTATCAGAGACTCCTGCTTGTAGACTCATATAGTTTGTTTTGTTAAAGAATAGTATATATGTTTAAAGCTCAAAGACACACACACACAAATTCAATGCATTTGGTTTTTGGTTTAACCGGTTTTGAATTTCAAGTACATATATCGGGTTTTAGATTTGAACCAGTTTTAGTTCTACTGATCTGCTTAACACCCTTTTATATTTGTTATCATAACTTTTTATTCTTATATTCAAATAACATGATTTAACTTGCATTTCAAAGATAACTTTTAGATCTAAATTTCTTATTCAATAATTACTTTCAGATTCAAATGTTAAAGATATCAAATATTTTGTTGAACTCTATTCTTGTTCTGAAAACAGCTTACAGTTTCTGATTTGACACCTGTCAGTGTTTTATTAATAACTTTCTAATAAAAAATGATATTGAGTTGATTTTAGTTGAATTAAAAAGAAAACTTAAAGATTTACAAATTATTCCTATTTCTAATTCTGAATTCAGACGTTTGTAGCCTGAAAAATGTGCTCAAAGTTAACCAATCTGCCAGATTGGCAGTAATGGCTAATTTTCTGGAGGCTGATTTTTAACATGTTTTTAAAACGTGTTTAAGTTTTAAAAAAATGTGGTTAGCTGTATTAGAGGGTCAATTTCTTCCTCTTTTATTCAGGTAAAAGTTTTCTATATTTACTCTTCCTAAATCCTATATAAAGCGGCCATTAGAGTAGAGGTTTTCACAACAACAAATTCAAAGATCAAAAGTTTTGAGTTTTCTTGAGAAAGAGCTTTGTTTAAGTTTTGGGCTATTATTTTCAAAAGTTTTCTGAAAGTTTTTCGTTCTTAAAATCTCTCTTCTATTTTTATATCTCTTACAAAACCTTGAGCTTCAATCTTATATATTATTCTCTAGGGTTTTTGTAAAGAAAGTTTTCAAGAGAGAGTTTGTGGTCTTTTGATCATCCAGTGATTATTGTATTTGTGGCTCCACTACCTCTGGACTAGAGGAGTGTGATTGAGGAGTTGGGTACTCCCTAATGGTTGTAATCCTTTGTGGAAGTTCTATGATCGAAAATCCTTCGGGGTGAAGGCGGGGACGTAGAGCTGGGTGCTCGAACCTCGAAACAAATCTCTGTGTTTGCGATTAGTTTACTTGTTTTATTTACTTGCTTTCCATTCATTCTTATATTGTCGATCAATACTCTCACAACAAGATTGCATTACACACCTCAAACTCTTATTTAGAGGAATCACGAGGAAGGAGTTCAGAGCCCTTCACGGGGTATTCGGCTTCTAATCTTGTTTTGAGTGATCGTTGCATCATCTCATTTTAAATTTATGCATTGATTAGCATTATCACCTATTCACTCCCCCCTCTAGGTGATTTCAATGGGTAAAGGCAATACTGACGAGGATGAATGACAACAGGGTGGTTGTCAAATTTCTGAAAGAAAATATTTTCTCTTATTTCGGTACCCCGCGCGCTATTATCAGTGATAATGGATCTCATTTTTGCAACAGAGCTTTCGAAGCCCTGATGCGTAAATATTCTATCACTCATAAATTGTCCACAGCGTATCATCCCCAAACCAATGGGTAAGTGGAAGTGACGAACAGACAAATTAAGCTCATCTTGAAAAAAACCGTCAGACTGAATAGAAAGGAGTGGTCCACCAAGCTGATAGATGCTCATGGGCTTATCAGAGTGCTTTCAAAACTGTCGTCGGTATGTCTCCATACCGAGTGGCATTTGGGAAGGCCTGCTACTTTCCAGTAGAATTAGAACATCATGCTTTGTGGGCCATCAAACAATTAAATTTTGATTTAAACAAAACCGACGAACTGAGAAAACTGCAAATTTCAGAGTTGGAGGAGATACGAAATGAAGCTTATGAAAACACAAAAATAACAAAGAATAGAACCAAGTTCTTTCATGACCAATGCATACACAAAAAGAATTTTGTCCCTGGATAAAAAGTTCTACTCTATAATTCACAGCTTCACATCTTCGCAGGGAAGCTCAAAACTCGTTGGTCCGGACCCTTCACTGTGTGCACCGTCTTTCCACATGGTGCTGTGGTAATTTTTGATCCTAAGAGTGGTGAGGAATTCAAGGTAAATAGACAAAAATTAAAATTATTTTCACCACTGAGCCTGAATCACAAGCTGAAACTGTGCTGGGTCTTTTTGACCCATCTTATACGTGACCGTATTCCATCACAAACCACAAATAAAAAATAAATAAATAAAAAAATAAAAATAAAAATATATATTTACAGATTAGGGTATTTGTATAATTACCCCTAGCATACTTGTGAATATCCTGTTAACCTAGGGCTAGAATTAGAATCCTCTTTCTTTTTCTTTCCCTATTTATACCCTTCTAATCCCTTTCCCATGCCTCATTGCCAAATCGAAGAGCAGTTCGGAGAAGAGAGAACCCACCTCAGCACTCTCCTCAAAAATCTCCCTCTCCCTCCTCCACCCAGCCGCGCCCCCCTTCCCAGGCCGCGTTTTCGCGGCTCCTCTGAGGCCAGAGCCACGGCGCCAGTGCCCCCTCCGGCCATCTGTCTGAGTAGATCTCAGATCTACTTCCTGTTTGGGTATCTTCTGTCTGGATTGCTCTAGGCAAATTGTGGTCGGTCCCCCCAAGGTTTCAGGGGGAGGTTTGCAATTTTCTATCTCTAATCTCTATTTTTAAATTTAGATTTGTGCCATGGCCCCTGTGATTTTCCATGAGAAAGATTTCTCACGGATTTTTAGCGATGTTCATGGGTATGGTACTATCTTTCAAGATCGGATCAGGGAGAGGCAATGGTATGGATTGGTTTATGATAACACAGATCTTGATGCCTATTATTGCCCAGACTTAGTAAAAAAAAATTCTATTTGGGTATTGATGTTGCAACCATTGACCATGGCTACTTTGTTGTCCATCTAGATCACGGGGACTTTAAAGTCACCCGGGATACTATTGAAGCAGCCACCCAAATCACATTCTTCCCTCAGCATGCTGCACCACTGCCCTTAATAGATTACATGACTTTGATGGGTGTACGTTGCACTGAACTAGATCATGGTGTTCGAGCAAATACCACATTCCATAACATTCATTGCGTTGGACATTGGATCCATCGCAATATTTTGGGTATTGATCATACAACTTCGTTTTACAGACCAGCACTTTAAATAATTCAAAGCCTCATGACGAGGCAACATAATGTCTGTGTGAACACCATGCTTTTGCAGTAGCTCATTGCTAACTCCCAGCGCACTAGGGGTGCGAAATACTCTTTGCCCATTCTGATTACCCGTCTATGCAGAAACTTTCTGCCATATGCGGAATTTATTACGTATGATAGAGTAATAGTAACCCCTGAACGCATTACCAGTACATACAACAGCTGCCTGCAATCAATCTGGACACCAACTGTCCAGCTCGAAGATGTTCCTGCTGAGTCATCATCAGAAGAACAAATGGATGCGGAAGATGAGCCCCAATTTTGGCGATAACCACCCCCTACTGAAACCAATGCATTCATGTCCTCTATCTAGAAGGGCGTGAAAAAGATTTTTAGGGGACAGATCAGGCTGCGGAGACAATTGGAGGATCAAAACTCTAGGCTGGAACGTATTGAGGATAACCTTAGGCGTTCACGCTCGGCTGGCCCTAGCACTTCGGTTGGTCCGAGTAGACGGAGACGGTGAGATCGTTCTTTCTACCTATTTACTGCATTTACATTGACATGTCATACATTGAGGACAATGCATTAGATAGGTATGGGGGAGGGAATATGAATATCTTAAAAAAAAACTTTGTTCTTAGGATTTCTTTGTTCTTTTCTTTTTCCTTAAAAAAATGTTCTTAAGTAGTAGAAAATTTTTGACAGTCTTTTGTAAAAATACAAAACAGTTATAAAGATTAAGGAAATCTAAGTTAGAAATTCTTTACTTTAGTCTAAATAAAAGAATATTGGTTGGATTGATAGTTTCGGAGGAATTAGGAAAAGAGCTAATCTCTTTAATTTTGCCTTAGTAAATATGCATTGACTACACACACTTAGAATTCATAGATAAAGACTCTAAATGCCACCAAAAAAATTATATATACAGTCATAAACCCGATTAAGCTGAATAATTGTGTCTCAATAAGCATAATTGCTCATACCTAAAGGAAATAAATCTTAGTTTCGTGGCCTAGTTTACTTAAGTATTTAACCTTAAGGGTGTTTTCTCACCTGGTGCCTTAAGACCGCCTGGTTTGGGAGTCATCGGTTAAAAACTCGTTACACAAGTAAATTAGAAAGCCTGAGAAAATTAAGGGCAAAAATAGTACATAAATAAATACTAATAAATTTTGTGGCATTAGAATTTGAGTTGAATAAATTCCAAGAAAATTATCACTTCACACAATGCATATTATTTAATGCAAAATAAAAAAATTAGTTTGAAGTATGGAATTCCTCTTAAACTTAAATAAAAATCATATTATTACATGAAGACCAAAGTATAGGAAGGACTAATGAGGGTTAGACCTAATGCTTATAATTATTTAGTTATTTTTACTAAAGAAATTAAAAAATCTTTTTCTATTTTAAGAAGAGTTTACCAAAAATAACCAGCACTTTCATTCTTTTCTTGGATTTTATGGATGCAATCCACTGAAAATCCTTAGGAGACAAAACTCCTTCTTTAGGGGAAACCTAGAGGTTTAACGTCTTGTTGTACATGCTCAGTGCAATCGTGTCACCCGCGAAAGAGGTGTAATAAACTTTCTTAATTTAGCTTTCTAGTTTCTTTTGTTTTGCTCAGGGACGAGCAAAAGATATGTATGGGGGTGTGATTAGCGTTTATATTTACATATTTTTCATCACATTTTCACATTTATCATAATAAAAGTCTGTTACTAATGGGCGTTTCCCCTTATTTCTAGATCCATGACTTGAAGAAGAAAAGAGGCCCAAAACTCTAACATATTTGAGGATATTTTTTAGAACCAAGAAGAAGCCCAATACTTGAAACCCAATCTACTGTTGCTGGGAGCAGAAGTCAACACATTTATTGCAGATACAGGCCCCTCTCTCTGGCACCAGTCTGCACGCTCCGGCGCTGGCAGGCTGGAGCCAGTATGGCCCTGGCCATGTTTTCGTGGCCATCCTGGCGTCGTTTTGACAGCGCCAAGGGCCATGCTTCCCATTCCGTCCCCCCATGCTCTTGTGCCTATAAATACTTCCCTGGATTTTCAGAGAAGGAGAAATCCAGAGAATAGGAGTTCTTATTAGTTGGTAGTTGTATTTTTCTTCGCTTTCTTGTATTCTTTCTTTGTTTCTTGTATTATGTTAGCCATTAGAGAGAGAGAGAGAGAGAGAGAGAGAGTGAAGCTTGTATCTTGAAAGTGAAAATCAAATACAAGTGAAGTTCTTCCTTTATCACATTGTTCTTTGTGTTTTTACTCTACTTTTACTTACACTACTTTAGTATGTTTTCTCTCCTTTCATCTTCTCTTTTGTTTTCATCTACCATGTCTAACTAACTTTCTTATAGCATGGTTAACTAACTACTAACCCACTAACCTCTAGTAACTTGGTTGAACAACCCATATGAATTAATAAGTGTCAAACAAGTCTTATGCAAACAAGAGCTAAGATATCTTACGATGAGGGTTTTTAACTCTAACTTACTAACACGTAGACTCACTTTCTTATTTCATGCTTGACTCCTAAGTTTTTAATGATTTATAGAAGTTATTAATTCTACTTGATTTTTGTAAGTTAGTAGAACTCTCGTGCTTCCTTGCCGATACCAATAGAGCACTTGTTTCTTCCTCCATGTGATTAGTCTCTAATATTGCACATTTCATACCACATCTTCACATTTATTTAATATTAAATTCTGCTAATAACACCTCTCTTGTATGTTTGTAGGTCGATGGCATGAAATAAACTAGAAGACCCAAAATCACTATTTAATTGGTGATTAAAAGCTACAAATATAGCCATTGACTTTGGAGAGCTGTTTCATCAAAACAAGGGGCCCAAAACTAAAAACCAGCACATCCAACTGATAGGGCGCCAAAGCGACTGCACGCAGCAAGCGGCGCTCCGCACGCTGCTTCAGTACAACCGCGAAAACGCGGCTCTGGCCGCGTTTTCGAGGCAGTACTGGCGCGGCCGCGCCAGCGTTTTGGGCCAAAGGTTGTCCCCCTGGCCCCCTTTCTCCTGGTGCCTATAAATACTCCACTTGGGGGTTCTTCAGGGAGATATCCAGAGAGTAGTGTAGTTTTCTTTTCATGTTGTAGTTTAGGGTAGTTTACAATAGTACTTCTTCCTCCTCTTTATATTTTTCATTTTTTTGTAGATCTTGTATTAGGAGAGAGAGTAGTACATGGGTGAAAAGTAAGAGTGCTTGTAATAGAAGGTGACAAGTTATGAAAGGTTCTCTCTTTACCTCTCTTTGTTTTCTTCTCTAACTCCTTTTACATGTTTAGCTAATTTTCTCTCATGGCAACTAACTACTAACCACTAACTCGCTAACTTCTTACTTGATAATCCACATGAATCTAATAGCCTCTACTTGGCCTTACTCTTGCAAGAGCCATTGATGGCTCATGATGATGGATCTAACACTCTAACATTCTAACTCTCTAAAAAGCTAACATTACTTTACTCCATGCTTACTCTTGTTTAGTTTTGATGGTTTAAGTGTAGCTTGCACTTATTATGTTGAGTTTTGATATGAAAGTTATCATATGGGTTATACTTTGAAACGCTCTTGAACCAAGGACTAGTGATGGCCAAGGATACATGTGAGGCAACTATCACTAAGAGGTTAGCATGGTTAATGGAGCCATTAGTAGTTAATAGTCATGAGTTTTCTTTCTTTTTCACTTTGTTTTAGAAATACAATTAAAAAGCACAAATATACTCTTTTCTATGTTTCCTACTTCTTTGTGTTTCACAATACTTCTCTTTTCATTCTTATTTTATTTTCTTTTCATTCTTTAAAACATTGAAGAACACTTAACATACATGTGAACATACCGTGTAAGTTTCTATCGCCTCCCGTCCTTATGGATTCGACTCGTTTTAGCCTCTATGCTATACGGAAGTATCAAGGAAGCCAAAGCACGCACTTTTAACTATTGATTTCAAAACATACACTTTTCGCGCACGGTTTTCCCCCGATCACCATGCTCGCCTTCAAATGGATCTTAATGGAGGAATGTTCAAGTTTTGCCGTATGAAGTAAGGTGATGGGAGGAACTTTCATTCGATCTACCATGTGAAAAGTTCTTATGCACAAGATTTGTTATTGCCTATGATCCATTGTGAGGTTATGTCTTCAAAAAGGTAGAGGTTAGTGGGAGCAATTAGTAGAAGGTTAGCCATGCATCTTTTTCATCTCTAAAAATACAAAATACTTTTCAACAACAAAATATTTCAAACCATCTCTACAATCTTTCTTATTTTTTCTTTTGATTCATTCTTTAAATAAAGAAACATCTTTTCTAAGAACAAGAAGACCGTACATCAAGCTTCTATCGCCTCCCCTCCTCGTGGACACGAGCTGTATAAGCCACTTCGCTATTACGGAAGAATCGCTAAATGTACTACATCGACCATCTCTCTTTTACTTATTCTTGTGCATGTTTTTTTAGCGATCAAGGTGTGTTATCATTAGCCATGAAATACACGTGTGTTGTATCCACTTCTTCATCAATTTCACTCTCCGAGTCCCATGTAGCTTTGAAGCCTTCTTTTTGTAAGGCTTCTTGAAGGTTGAAGGTTTGTTTTTGGTCTCCGGACAATTCCCAACCATGTGGCCCGGCTTCCAGCAATTGAAGCATATGACCTTCTTATCTTCTTTCCCTTGCCATCTTCTTCTATTGTTAAACTTGGCCTTATTGTACATTCTCCTTACATTTTTTACTAAGAGAGAGAATTCTTCATCATCCTCTTCTTCATCATCATCGTCGGAGATGGTGGGAGTGGATTTGAAAGCGAGCATCTTCTTCTTTTGTGGTGCCATCTCTTCCCTTGCCTTCCTCTTCATTTCATGGGACTTAAGATTTCTATAAGACCGATGAGCTCTATCTTTTCTTTGTCATTTAGCTCCTTCAATGTAGTACCCTTGACTTCCCATGAGGGTGGAAGTGCACGAATAACCTTCCTTACTTTTTTATCATTATCAATGGCATTACCTAAAGAAGTAAGATTAATTATTTTAGTAAATCTTATTACCATGTCATCAATGATGTCATTATCATGCATGGTGATTTTTCATATTGGGAACGCAAGAGATCAATTTTTGCTCTCTTGACTTGTGACGTTCCCTTGTGTATGACTACTAGATGTGTCCAAATCTCGTAGGTGGATTTGCAATGGATGACCCTAGAAATATTGATTTGTCACATACATTGCATTTATGTTGTCACTTTACCACACTTGTTTGCTAATAAATGATATTAATAAGTGTCTTTTTTCTTTGCTAAATGTAGGCCCAAATGCTCAAAGAGATAAAAGGAGAACAAGCCCAAAAGCCCACTTTATTCTGAATTAATTCAGAATAAATTCAAAGTGAAGAGGTCTAGGCTATATCTTGGCATATCAAGGGGTTGAGAAAAACTCTCCTTGAATCGAGGAATCGAAGCTAGAAAATCAAAAACCGATTCAGTCAGTGGTTGAAGCAGCAACAAGAAAACCAGCAGAAGATGCGAGCCCCACTTCAAACAAGGGACCTCCTCCCCTTTGGTGTGGCCACGTGGCCACACCAGGGCCGCGGAAACGCGGCCCAAGCCGCGTTTCCGCGGCCAACTGAATTCAGTTGGGGGAGCGTTTGCTCCCCCAACATTCCCGGGATCCTATCTTTTCAGGTTTTGGCTATAAAAAGGGGTTTCAACAAGGAAAAATACAGCGAAGACTAGGATTAAATTTTGCTTTTATTTTCTTAGGATCTAGGTTCTTTGTTAGCTAGAACTCAAGTTGTAATTTCATTGTTTACTTTGTAGTTCAGTCTAAAAACTTGTGAGAGAGAGGACAGAGAGCTTGTAATCGAAGATTGAAGTGACAGCAATACAAGAAGCAAGCCTCCTTTTCTTCCACTCGTGTTTCGGTATGTTGTGCATATTTATGTTTGCTTTATTGTTTTCCATGGATAACTAAAAGGTTTTCTGGGCTAGCTATCTACTCTCTTTTGTTTTCTTCTCTTCTGTTTTTAAAAGAAAAAGTCCCGATGACTCATATGCACGCCTCCCTTAAAAGCCTTTCTTTTTGAAAGTGTTCTTGAAGGCACATGAGGATGGGTATGGATAGTTGAATTCGCCATTCTTTCTTGAACTTCTTGTGAATCGTTTTTAATTCATTCTTGCTTCTTCGCGCTTTATGTTTTAATATCCGATTCCAACTCTTTCTTGAAGAAAAAGGACTCAAACCTTCTGCATCTTATGTGCTTTACTTAAACCTTTCTAAAGAAAAAGCAACTTTAAGTTTTGCAAATGATAACTTGAGGGACTTAATACTTTAAGAGAAGAATGAACAATTGAGTAGGAAGATAGTAAGCCCAGATTTGATTTCACATTATAAACCAACATCACAACTCTTAAAGCTTTTACAAATCACCTTCTCCAAATCCTTTTCTGAAAGTTGAAATTTCTCTTTTTCATCTCTTTTCCTTACATTCTCTTTTTCCTAAAAAACGAACACAAATTCCTTGTTTTTAAAACGACTCATCGAAAACTTCCATCGCATCCCTCCTTGTGGACACGACCCGTTAGCTACAAGCTACACGGTACATTCTTAAACTCATTGGTTGTTTCTTTATTTTAGCAATCAATTTTTGGCGCCGTTCCCGGGGAGGGAACGGTGTAGTTGTTTTAACAACTTTTGTGTATCTGTTTCAGGGACTCGAAGATCAAGATCTAGCATTCAAGCTTTGCCAAGAAGACTTGAAAATTCTGTGCCCCTACTCTCGAAAGTAGGAAACATAATTTCAAGAAATTGCTTTGCAAATCTGAAATTTTTTGGGACTACTAAAAACTTTGTTTTGCAGGACATATTGCTCGCAAAAATATTAGTTTTTATATGTCATATTTGTGCTAGTGTTTCTATCCAACATCCCTGTTTTAAAGTCAACAGTAAAATATTCATTGAAAGTTAAAATTGATTAGACATTTGCATTCTAGGCACAAGTCTTTTCAATTCTTTTACTTTACTGTTGAAGAGAGCTGGAAACAAGGTATGTATGCATAGCATATAGTTTAGGAAACATTCTTGGGTGATTTTGCTTTTGAATGCTACTTTCCTATATCTTGCACACTTGCACGAATCAATTCTAAGAGCAAAACCCAAATCAAGATAAGGTGGGAAAGTCATTATCCTTCCTTAGCCCACAAACCATCTCCAAGCACGCACAACCTAAGCCTAATTAAAATTTGATAGACGTTGGCCTTAGGGACATCTCGAACTCAATAGGAGATTATCTTAAAGAGGAAAAGTGTTGGAAATTGACTCCTGTAAAATCAGTGTCAAGGATAGGGATTGAGGGCCGAAAGCCCGAAGATTGGTGGTTACTTAATTAAGGAACGTCTTTTGACGGAAAACCTCCCACCAATCTTGCCCTGACCTGGCTGATTAGCTTGTGGTCAAGGTCTACATTCTACCTCTTGTGGACAATCAACCAATTAGGAGTTGTCTAGGTCAAGGATACCTTAGACTAGGCTTGGTTGATTTTTATTGTTGACTGCTGTTTGAACTTGTTGTGATTGTGATTGTGTATGCAGGTGTGGTCGAGAGACCCCAATTCATCTAGGTTGACTAGAAACACATCACCACCTAAATTTGAACCAAGACCAGATCCGGTAATGGCTCAATCCACATCACTGCAGGATAGGTTCTACCCCATTAGGACCTCACTTCCATCGTGCATTTCACTTCCATCGGTTGGTGAATACAATTTCGAGCTCAAGCCTCAATTCATCAACACACTCCCTAAATTTCATGGTCTAGAGTCCGAAGATGCCTACTTCTTCATAAGAGAATTTGAGGAAGTATGTCTTTTGATGAAAATCCCACACCTTGTAGACGATGCTATTAGGTTGAGATTTATCCCTTTCGCACTTAAGGACCTAGCGAAAAAGTGGCTCTACAGCTTAGCAGCCGGTTCCATCGCATCCTGGGATGGTTTCATCAAGGTTTTCTTGAAGAAATTCTATCCTATCCATAAAACCGCTCTCATTAGGAAGACGATCATGCAATTTAAGCAAGAACCTAGTGAACCGTTCTGGAGGTACTTTGAACGCTTTAAGGACCTCCTTGTCCAATGTCCACACCATGGAATAGAGAAATGGCGACAATGCCAAATTCTCTATGACGGTTTAGACTATTCCACCAAAACCCTCTTAGAAAGTATGTGCCAAGGGGGTTTCTTGCAGAAAGATGAAGATGAGGGATGGAATTTGTATGAAAATTTAGCTGAGAAAACCATCCAATGGGAATCTGCGAGTGAGACCCATAAGAATCCTAACTCCATCTCTTCAAAAGGAGGTCTCCACTCCATAGAATCATCCATCGCTAATGAGGCTAAGTTAGCTAATTTAGCTAGAAGAATGGAAGCTCTAGAGACGAAAGAACCAAGTCCAGTCAATCAAGTCAGCCCGAACCAATTTTCACCCCCGGGCTGCACTTACTATCAAGCCATGAACCATGTATTCGAGGAATGTCCAGTGTTTCAGGCTCAGCAATCCTATCACGAACCGATGAATGCGGCTTTTTCAAGGCCGAACAACAATCCTTACGCACCAACGTACAATCCCGGCTGGAGAAATCACCCTAATTTATCATGGAGCCAGAACAACAATGACCATTCACGATTCAATCTTGCTAACCACTGCCATCATGGTAACAATTCTTCCAATCATCAACCCAACTTCTCCAATTTCCATAATAATTCTCCCAACCATCCACCAAGCTTTCCAAATTATCAACAGAACTTTCCTGACCAAGCTCCACAATCCTCCTTCCAGAATCCTCAATTGGAAAGAAGAATGACTGACTTTGAGAGAAACATGGAGAGATATATGAAAAACCAAGACTCTCTCATGCAAACCATTCAGAGGCTAGAAGTTCAAATGAGTCAACTGGCCAACCCACAAAATGAGAGACAAAAGGGTACCCTGCCTAGTCAGCCAATCACCAATCCGAGGAATTCCCAACAAGCTCATCTGGCTGAGGATCCTTCATTCAATCAATGTAATGTTGTGCATACATTGAGGTCAGGAAAGAAATTTGATAACCAAGTGTCAACACCCACCAATCCTATTCAGCACAACCACAATCAAGCTTCCGCCTCATCCAATCCAATTTCTTCCAATTCGGACGAGTCTGAAAAAGACAAGTCAGCCAGCCAGGTGCACCAGCCTATAGTACCATTTCCGAATAGGCTGAAAAACAACAAGCAAAACCCGCACATGGACAAGATAATCGAGATGTTTAACCAAGTGAAGATAAATGTGCCACTTCTTGATGCCATCCAACAAGTTCCTTCCTATGCTAAGTTTCTTAAGGACATGTGCACCAAGAAGAGAAAGACTAATGTTCCTAAGAAAGTCTTCCTAGCCACTAATATTAGTGAGCTATTTTCGGGTCCTATCCCTGTCAAGTACAAAGATCCGGTAGCCCTACCATTGCCTGCACAATAGGATAAGCCGAGATTAGTCGGGCACTTCTTGACTTGGGAGCAAGTATCAACTTGCTTCCATTCTCTGTTTACCAACAACTCGGGTTGGGTGACCTTAGTCCAACTCGAGTCACCATCCAATTGGCTGACCGTTCTGTTAAAGTTCCAAAAGGAGAAATTAACGATGTCCTGATCAGGGTAGGAGAGTTCATATACCCTGTCGATTTCATAGTTTTGGAGACACAACCTGTGTCCAACTCCAATCATAGGGCTCAAACTCCGGTCATCCTAGGTCGGCCATTCCTAGCCACTGCTAATGCCATCATCAATTGCAGGAATGGGTCTATGAGGTTAACCTTTGGAGACATGACTAGAGAAGTCAATGTCTTCCATCTAGGAAAACAACCCCGTGACATCGAGGACCAAACTTTTGAAGTAAACCAAATCGAGAACTTGACAAGTGAACACAGGGAAGAATTGGATTCAGAAATGGAGATTGACTTCGAGTTAGAGTCTGATGACTTTAATCTCGATCAGGTGGTAGATTCTGCCGTGAATTGGGCTTCAAACCCAATTTCACCTACAATGGAGCCAACAGATTTAACTAGTCCCTCTAGTGAGCCTGCCTCTTCCTTAGAATTGAAAGCCCTTCCTGCGCATCTCAAGTACGCCTATCTAGGCGAACAAGAGACATTTCCCGTCATCATTGCCTCTCATTTAAATGACGGGGAAGAAAAAGATTTGAAAGATATTCTAAGAAAACATAAGGAAGCCATCGGGTGGACTATGACTGATATTAAGAGATTAAGTCCAACCATCGTTCAACACCGCATCCATCTCAATGAAGACGCCACACCCAAGAGAGACCCGCAGCGTAGGTTAAACCCTATTATGCAAGAGGTTGTTCATGCTGAAATCATAAAACTCTTAGACAATGGGATAATTTATCCTATTTCGGATAGCCAATGGGTCAGTCCTGTCCACGCGGTCCCAAAGAAATCTGGTTTCACCGTAGTGGAAAACGAGAACAAAGAGTTGGTTCAAACTCGACTTCCCACGAAGATTCGAGTTTGCATTGACTATAGGAAACTGAATGCTGCAACTCGTAAGGACCATTTTCCACTTTCCTTCATTGATCAAATGCTTGAACGTTTAGCAGGTCACGAGTACTACTGCTTCTTGGATGGTTACTCGGACTATAACCAGATCCCTATCGCTCCTGAGGACCAAGAAAAGACCACGTTTACCTGTCCATTTGGGACATTTGCTTATCGTCGGATGCCATTCGGCTTATGCAATGCCCCAGCAACGTTTCAACGTTGCATGTTGAGTCTTTTCTCTGACATGGTAGAGCGCTTCTTAGAAATCTTCATGGATGATTTCTCCATCTACGGAGATTCATTCACTCAATGTCTCCACCATCTTGAACTCGTCCTCCAACGTTGTGCTGAAAAATATTTGACACTAAACTGGGAGAAATGCCACTTCATGGTGAAACATGGAATTGTCTTGGGTCATGAAATATCCAAGAAAGGAATAGAAGTGGATAGAGCCAAAATCGAGGTTATTGCTAAGCTTCCCATGCCAAAATGCGTTAAGGACATTAGATCCTTCCTAGGACACGCTGGTTTCTACCGTAGATTTATCAAGGATTTTAGCAAAATTGCTAGGCCCTTGACTAATCTGTTAGCTAAGGATGTGTCCTTCACTTTCGATGCTGACTGCATCACTTCTTGGGAGAAGCTTAAGAGAGAGCTGATTTCTGCACCAATCATATCTGCACCGGATTGGTCTAAGCCGTTTGAGATTATGTGCGATGCTTCTGATTTTGCCATAGGCGCTGTCCTAGGACAACGTATTGATAACAAGCAGCACGTGATCTACTACTCTAGTAGGACTCTCAATGACGCTCAACTGAACTACACTACGACCGAGAAGGAATTCTTGGCAGTAGTGTTTGCCTTAGAGAAGTTTCGTCCCTACCTACTAGGGTCCAAAACTACCATTTTCACCGATCATTCTGCGCTTAGGTATCTCATGATGAAGAAGGATGCCAAGGCCCGACTCATTCGTTGGATCCTCCTTCTTCAAGAATTCGATCTCGAAATTCGAGACAAGAAAGGCGTAGAAAATGTCGTTGCTGACCATCTCTCACGGATTCCCAATTCTCCATGCAACGAATTACCCATCAATGAGGATTTTCCTGATGAACATCTCTTAGCTATCTCTAGGGAACCTTGGTTTGCTGATATAGTGAATTACTTAGTCACAAACCAAACTCCATCTCATTGGTCCAAAAATGATGTTTACCGGTTCTTATCCCAAGTCCGGTATTTCTTTTGGGAGGAACCGTATCTTTTCAAGTACTGTTCCGACCAAATTATTAGGAGATGCATTCCCGATGAGGACGTTAGGAGTGTTCTGTCCTTCTGTCACGAACTTGCATGCGGTGGACACTTTGGTCCCCGCAAGACTGCTGAAAAGGTGCTACAAAGCGGGTTTATTGGCCCACTCTGTTCAAGGATGCCTATGATTATTACAAGACGTGCCCTAGATGCCAAATGGTAGGTAGGATCTCACATCGAAATATGATGCCCCTCAACCCAATTCTAGAAATAGAACTCTTTGATGTTTGGGGCATCGACTTTATGGGTCCATTTCCTAACTTATTTGGGAACCAATACATATTAGTTGCTGTGGACTACGTGTCCAAGTGGGTAGAAGCCATTCCTTGTAAAACTAATGATAACAAAGTTGTCATAAAGTTTTTGAGAGAGAACATTTTTTCCTGCTTCGGAACCCCTCGTGCTATCATCAGTGATAATGGCACCCACTTTTGCAATAGATCTTTTGAAGCCCTTATGCGAAAGTATGCCATAACTCACAAGTTGTCCACACCATATCATCCTCAAACCAGTGGGCAAGTTGAGGTTTCAAATAGACAAGTCAAACTTATATTGGAGAAAACTGTGAACCAAAACCGGAAAGATTGGTCCTTAAAACTTGTAGATGCTCTATGGGCCTACAGGACCGCTTTCAAGACGATTTTAGGAATGTCTCCCTATAGGCTAGTCTATGGCAAACCTTGTCACTTGCCCGTTGAGTTAGAGCACCGAGCCTTATGGGCAATCAAGCAGTTGAATTTCGATTTGACTAAGGCTGGTGACCTTCGGAAATTACAAATTTCCGAATTGGAGGAATTGAGAAATGAGGCCTATGAAAATGCTAGGATCACTAAAGATAGAGTGAAGATTTTCCATGACAAGCACATCATAAGAAAAACCTTTGTCCCTGGTCAAAAAGTCTTACTCTACAATTCTAGGCTTCATCTTTTTCAGGAAAATTGAAATCACGATGGACTGGGCCATTCGTTGTAAAGACCGTGTTTCCACACGGTGCATTTGAGATCAGTGACCCCAAGAATGGAAATGACTTTAAGGTAAATGGTCAACGCCTTAAACCTTTCTTGAAATCGGTGCTGGTAGATGAAACGGTAATGGGTCTTTTTGACCCAGTGTATCGGTAACTTTCCTCCTTTCCATTTTATTTCATGCACTTATACATTTCTTTCATTCATTGGGGATAATGCATCAGATAAGTGTGGGGGAGGGTTCTAACATGACTGATAATAAAAAAAAATAAAAAATATATATATTTTGAAAAGGGTAGACAATATTTTGATATATTTTTTGTAAGAATTTAAGTCAATTTTAAGGAATAGGAGAATCATAATTAGGATTTCTTACACTTGGTCGAAATAAAATAACTTGTTTGATTTTTAGAGTCAGGAAGAAATTTGGGAAAGTAATCTAGTCTTGATATTTACCTTAATGACATATGCACACAAAATACACTTACACACTTAGGGTTTGAAAACAGAGACTCTTGTGCCTCATTAAAAAAAAAAGTCTAATTATTGAGTAGCTAGGTGCTTTGGCCTAAGCAAGCCTTAGTATTTATGCAAAAGATAATTAGACAAGTTTGAAAAAAAAAAGGGGTATTCTCTGATTAAGCTGGGTATTTATGCCTCATGAAGCATAAATATTCACGCCTAAAAGGGGTACCTCGTATAAATAATGTGTATCCTCTGATTAAGCTGGGTATTTATGCCTCATGAAGCATAAGTATTCACGCCTAAAAGGGTTACATAGTATAAATAAAAACCTTGATTTCGTGGCCTTATCTGCTCGGTGTTTAGGTCCTTAGGGGTGTTTTCTCACCTGGTGCCCTAAAACCGTCCGGTTTGGGTGTCACCGACTGAAAGCTCGTTACATGGGCAGATTAGAAAGCCTAATGAAATTGAGGAATAAAAGTTCACAAAAAAATAAATAAATATGAGGCATAGGAGTTAATGTTGAAGAACTCTTAGTAAACTTCACAGTCACGATGGTGCATACGAATCAGGGTAAATTAATAGACTAGATGAGACGTACAAATTGACTCCTTACTTTAATTGATGACATGTTTTTGAATGGAGACTAAGTTTAGGAAT
The DNA here is from genome assembly GCA_038442645.1 of Agave tequilana. Lineage (NCBI taxonomy): Eukaryota > Viridiplantae > Streptophyta > Magnoliopsida > Asparagales > Asparagaceae > Agave > Agave tequilana. The sequence goes on from JAVJIF010008792.1 coordinate 142,701, forward strand.
GAAAAATTTGATATTCCTATAACTTATAGATTACTTAAGATCTCACAAATATACTTCAAATATTTTCTCCTTCAAAAATATAAAAAAAAAATTGCTTTTCGAAAATACTAACATTTTCTCTTCCTTTTTGGATTTTGTGGGTGTAATCCGCTGAAAACCCTCACGAGACAAAACTCGTCCTCTAGGGGTGACCTAGAGGTTTAACGGCTTGTTGCACATGCTCAGTGCAATCGAGTGACCTGCGAAAGTGGTCTAATAATTGATTCAAGTTAGTCTAATATTTTGCTCGAGGGCGAGCAAAAGATAAGTGTGGGGGTGTGATTTGTCACATACATTGCATTTATGTTGTCACTTTACCACACTTATTTGCTAATAAATGATATTAATAAGTGTCTTTTTTCTTTGCTAAATGTAGGCCCAATGCTCAAAGGGATAAAAGGAGAACAAGCCCAAAAGCCCACTTTATTCTGAATTAATTCAGAATAAATTCGAAGTGAAGAGGTCTAGGCTATATCTTGGCATATCAAGGGGTTGAGAAAAACTCTCCTTGAATCGAGGAATCGAAGCTAGAAAATCAAAAACCGATTCAGTCAGTGGTTGAAGCAGCAACAAGAAAACCAGCAGAAGATGCGAGCCCCACTTCAAACAAGGGACCTCCTCCCCTTTGGTGTGGCCACGTGGCCACACCAGGGCCGCGGAAACGCGGCCCAAGCCGCGTTTCCGCGGCCAACTGAATTCAGTTGGGGGAGCGTTTGCTCCCCCAACGTTCCCGGGATCCTATCTTTTCAGGTTTTGGCTATAAAAAGGGGTTTCAGCAAGGAAAAATACAGCGAAGACTAGGATTAAATTTTGCTTTTATTTTCTTAGGATCTAGGTTCTTTGTTAGCTAGAACTCAAGTTGTAATTTCATTGTTTACTTTGTAGTTCAGTCTAAAAACTTGTGAGAGAGAGGACAGAGAGCTTGTAATCGAAGATTGAAGTGACAGCAATACAAGAAGCAAGCCTCCTTTTCTTCCACTCGTGTTTCGGTATGTTGTGCATATTTATGTTTGCTTTATTGTTTTCCATGGATAACTAAAAGGTTTTCTGGGCTAGCTATCGACTCTCTTTTGTTTTCTTCTCTTCTGTTTTTAAAAGAAAAAGTCTCGATGACTCATATGCACGCCTCCCTTAAAAGCCTTTCTTTTTGAAAGTGTTCTTGAAGGCACATGAGGATGGGTATGGATAGTTGAATTCGCCATTCTTTCTTGAACTTCTTGTGAATCATTTTTAATTCATTCTTGCTTCTTCGCGCTTTATGTTTTAATATCCGATTCCAACTCTTTCTTGAAGAAAAAGGACTCAAACCTTCTGCATCTTATGTGCTTTACTTAAACCTTTCTAAAGAAAAAGCAACTTTAAGTTTTGCAAATGATAACTTGAGGGACTTAATACTTTAAGAGAAGAATGAACAATTGAGTAGGAAGATAGTAAGCCCAGATTTGATTTCACATTATAAACCAACATCATAACTCTTAAAGCTTTTTACAAATCACCTTCTCCAAATCCTTTTCTGAAAGTTGAAATTTCTCTTTTTCATCTCTTTTCCTTACATTCTCTTTTTCCTAAAAAACGAACACAAATTCCTTGTTTTTAAAACGACTCATCGAAAAGCTTCCATCGCATCCCTCCTTGTGGACACGACCCGTTAGCTACAAGCTACACGGTACATTCTTAAACTCATTGGTTGTTTCTTTATTTTAGCAATCAAATATCGTCATCGTTCAAAGCTTGAAGTAAGGCATAGTGTGCCTTAGCATTTGCATCAAACTGCTTAGTAGCAATGTCGGACCAAGTGTCCTAATTACCAATGGGTACGCTAAAGAGTTTAGTCACCGCTTTTGCAATCCAGCTTCCTAAGAATTGAAAAAATATTGTCATCTTAACCTCCATATAGGAAAGTTAAGGCCATCAAACTTGGGAGGGTCTTAATACATTCGGCCATTTTTACTATAGTGGATGAAAATGAAATTGTGAATGAAGTAATTAGCAAATAGGATCTCTCAAAGGTGGTTAAACCAAATCTAGAGACCAAGACTGTTATACCAATTGAAATACACCTAGAGGGGGGTGAATAGGTGTTTTGTTAATCAACTGCAATTTTAAAACTACTTATGATGAATTATGCAAACGGTCACTCAAAACAAGAACTGAAGTCAAATTCTCCGTGAAGGGCTCTAAAACTTCTCCTCTTTGATTCCTCTAGATAATGAGTTGAGGTGCTCAATTGCCTCCTTGTTGAGATGAGTATTGATCGACCGAGAAAGTGATGGATGAAATGCAAGCAATTATATTAAGCAAGATGAACAACCATACACGTATGAAAAGTAAAAAAGCAATAGAGTGAAAGACACAAGCAAACATAAACACAAAGGATTAGTTCTGAGGTTCGAGCCACTGTTCTACGTCCCCACCTTCACCACTATGAAGGATTTTACTATCCTCTAAGGGATCTTTCACAAAGGGACCTTACACAAAAGAATTACAATTTGGTCTACACAAGATCGAAGTGCACAACTCCACCACTCAACCCTCTACACGAGGTACCACAAGGTCAATTGAGGTTACAAAGCTCTTGGTGATCCAATAAGATCACAAACTCTCTTACAGCTTCCTATAAAGTAGAATATGAAGTGTAGCTCAAGAAGTTAAGTGAGAGATGATATTCAGTTAGGAAGAATAGAAGAGATTTAAAACCAACTGAAAATAGTTTTGAAAAGAATGAACTTGAAAACTGGAAGCTAGAAAAACTTTTCTCTTTTGAAATAAACTTGAAAACTTTTAAACTTATGTTATCTTGTTGTATGAAAACCAAAACCAATGACCCATATATACATAGGTAATGAATAAATGTCATTTGTTAATCATACAAGGTCATTTGGGGTGTGTTTAGACACTTGAAAACCAAAAATACCCGTTGAAATCTACTAAAAATAAAACAGATTCAAAAACTAGACGTTATAGACAACTGACAAGATGTCGGTCGACCGGCCGGTCCACCGCCAGCTCATCCAAAAAAGAGCCGTTGGATCCGGTCGACCGGCCTGGTCTGTAACGGTCCCAGTTAAAAATTTTTCATTTAACCATAATCATCTCGTATAATCCAAGCGTGGGACCCATCAGGGTATACTACTTCCAATACAATCATCAGAAACTCTTTATTATACATCAGAACTCCCACTACAGCTAACATGCATGATCCAATCGAGACTTATCATATATAAGTTCAATGATCCATAAGAACACAATCTACATTTACCATATCAACATATATATATACATACAAGTAAGAGTCCAACACCAGGTCCTTTATAATTACAGGTCAAGAGTAACGCCCAGCTAAAAGCACGCATATTTATACAAAATCATATACATAACAAAAGTAGCTTCTAATACATTGGTCCTGGTGACGCTTGTCCAGCACAATTGCCCTTAAGCGGGTCCCTTGCCCTTGTCCAAACCTGTAGGTGGAGTTAGAATAGAGTGAGCTTGACGGCTCAGTGAGTAAAACAATATTTAAATATGCTTATCAAGTAGGTATACATGGCTAAATTATCTGGTTGACATGTGTGTCGATATACTATTTTTGTAGGATCTTGTAATTAGCCATGAGCCAAAACAAAACACAGTACCAATGCCTTACTAGTCGACTAGGCCACTCTATAGTCGACTAATTCTAACTGTAAGTCGACTAATCATGACGCTATAGTCGACTGATTATACTTCACACGTACCTGCTTCTTTACTGGCAGTCAGGGACTCATGTAGTCGACTACCCTTCCTGGTATAGTCGACTAACTCAAGTACTAGTCGACTTGAAGTTCCCTATAGTCGACTAAAACTGTGAAAAGTTGTGTTACTCACTGTATGTCACTTATAGTCGACTACCCACCTGGTGTAGTCGACTAACTCAATCTATTAGTCGACTAGTAAGTAGACTATAGTCGACTAAAACTATCGAAAACAGATTGTTAACTTTCTGTTTGCTCTCTGTATCTGGGATTAGTCGACTACAGTCTATATGTAGTCGACTAATCCTGCTACCCAACAGGATATCTGCCTCAAATATCACACTTCTAGTCGACTATCCCAGGGACCAAGTCGACTACTCTACATAAAAATTGCCTGATAAGAAGCATTTCCAGATTACACGGTAAGGGTTTATGCATGAATATATCATAGGACTTATATCATAGTGATATCCATATATATACACATAATCTCCCCTTCTACGCCTCCGGTTCAACCCGGTCCCTTCCTCCGATACATAATATATAATCTCCCCTTCTACGCCTCCGGTTCAACCCGGTCCCTTCCTCCGATACATAATATATAATCTCCCCTTCTACGCCTCCGGTTCAACCCGGTCCCTTCCTCCGATGCATCATGCCATCATATAATATCAATATGCAAGACATGTAATAAAATCATGGATTCATAAACAACATGAGTAGTACTTGCGGAAATTGAAACACATGAACTCAGAATATTCATAAGGTCAAATACTTGTGTATCTCTTACACATAATTCATTTCCTACTTATTTCTACTCATCATGTTGTTAAGATTAGCATGTTCTACTCACACTTGAAGTGGTATGGCCTGATTTTTGGCTGTTTTTGACTGTTGTTGCTGCTGCCCTTCACTACTGCTGCTGCTGCTGCTGTCGCTTCCCCTGCTGCTGCTGCTATTGCTGCTGCTTCCCCTGCTGCTGCTGCTTCCCCTGCTGCTGCTGCTGCTGCTTGAAAGAAGAGAGAGGGAGAGAGTTTGTGAAGAGGGAGAGAGTTTCTTGATCAAAATGTTTAATCCTCTTCATTTCCCTCTATTTATAGTCTCTAATCCCCCATGAAAGTGTGCCATGTGTCCCCTAAACATCCCATCAATTTTAATCACTTCCATGCTTCTCCCCTCTCCATGAAGTACAAGCATGGTGGGGATGGTGGTGATGTTGACTTTTGGGGCAGTATTCTTATACGTATAAATACTTACGTATACACTTGCATATACATACCCGTATAATATCCGTACTAAGATATCATGCATGCATACTAATTCCATTGTCCCTTATGATTATTTAGGAAAAAGAAATGTTTTAATTAAAGCAAGTGTTACATTCTACCCTCCTTATAGAAGTTTCGTCCTCGAAACTTAACGTACCTTGGAACAAATGTGGATAGGCTTTTCTTATCTCCTCTTCCAGCTCCCAAGTGGCTTCCTCTATGTTTTGATTTCTCCATAAAACCTTGACCAAGGAAATATTTTTGCTTCTCAATTGCCTTTCCTTGCGATCAAGAACTTGTACTGGTTCTTCCACGTAAGACATATCTTCTAGTATATGCAGGGGTTCATAGGAGATGACATGACCAGGATCGGGCACATACTTCCTCAGCTGAGATACGTGAAATACATTGTGCATCCTTTCTAAGGCAGGGGGTAGGGCCAAACGATAAGCAACCGGTTCAATTTTATCCAGTATTTCAAACGGACCCACATATCTAGGGGCTAATTTGTTCTTACTACCGGTGCGTCTCACTCCCTTCATGGGAGATACCTTCAGGAAAACACTATCCCCTACCTCAAACTCCAATGGTCTGCGACGATTGTCTGCATAAGCTTTCTGTCTGCTCTGGGCTGCTTTCATTCTTTCCTTGATTAGCTTGATTTTTTTTTTTTTCCGTAGCCTCTTGAATTACATCGGGGCCGAACAATCTTCTATCCCCAACTTCCTCCCAACAGATTGGTGATCTACACCTCCTCCCATACAATGCTTCAAAGGGAGGCATACCGATAGTGGACTGGTAACTATTATTATAAGCAAACTCCACTAAGGGTAATTAGTTGTCCCAACTTCCCCCAAAATCCAGTACACAAGTTCTCAACATATCTTCCAATATTTGAATGGTCCTTTCTGACTGTCCATCCGTTTGGGGGTGTGCTGCTGTACTGAGTTGTAATTTAGTGCCCATAGCTCTGGACAAACTCCTCCAAAATCTGGATTGAAATCTTGGGTCCCGATCTGATACAATGGATTCAGGTACTCCATGTAATCTGATTATCTCTCGGACATATACCTGAGCCAGTCTTTCCATTGAATAATTGATCCGGATAGGCAGAAAATGGGCAGATTTGGTGAGTCTGTCTACCACTACCCAGACTGTATCCAGTCCTTGGGACGTCCGAGGAAGTCCAGTGACGAAATCCATCGCAATTTGACTCCACTTCCATTCAGGAATAGATAAGGGCACTAACAAACCTGGGGGCTTCTTATGTTCGGCCTTGACTTGTTGACAGACTAAACATTTGTGGGCAAAATTAGAAACGTCCACCTTCATTCCATCCCACCAGAAGTTATGTCGCAGATCTTAATACATCTTTGTGCTTCCGGGATGAGCTGTATAAGGTGTACTATGAGCCTCCTTCATTATTTCTTCTTTGATCTCTGCTACATCTGCACACATAATCTGCGTCCAAACCTTAGTACATCACCTTCTATTTGAAACTCCTTGAGTTCTCCTTCTTGCACTTTCTTCATCATCTTCTTTATTTGAGTATCTCCTTGTTGGGCCTCTTTGATCTTGTCGTATAGATTAATTTGGATACTCACTTGATTCAGTTGATACTCAGAATTTGAAGAATCAATGACTCGCACTTCTATTTGCATTTCTTCTAGATCTCTTAATATTCTTGCTTGACGAGTCATCAAGGCGGCCAGAGTCCCTCCTGATTTCCGGCTCAAAGCATCAGCCACCACATTGGCCTTCCCAGGGTGGTATCGAATAGTAATATCATAATCCTTCATTAGTTCTAACCACCTCCTCTGTCTCATGTTCAGTTCCTTTTGTGTGAAGATATATTTCAAGCTCTTATGATCAGTAAAAACTTCACAAGATACTCCATACAAATAATGTCGCCATATCTTTAAAGCAAAGATCACAGCGGCTAATTCCAAGTCATGAGTGGGGTAATTTCTTTCATGGGTCTTCAATTGTCGGGATGCATAGGCAATAACTTTTCCGTGTTGCATTAACACATATCCCAATCCCAGTTTAGATGCATCACTAAAAAAATGACAAATCCTTCAGTCCCCGAAGGTACAATTAAGACAGGAGCAGATGTCAGCCTAGCTTTAACCTCCAGGAAGCTCCTATCTTGATCTTCTCTATTTGAAGAAGCCATGATTCGGCTTGTAAGGGGTCCGCCTCCCCTTCAAATACGGGCGGTTTCATCTTCTGAAACTGCTCCAGTGCTCGATGGGAGTTGTTATTACTCGCTCTTGACATTAATTGTGCGAGCCACTCCTGCATTGCCCCTGGAGTTCTTTCATTCCCTCTTATTTGAACTTCGGAGTCTCCATCATTATTCACAGGGGGTGTACTCCCCATCTCACTGTAGTGTGTCGTATCGAGCGACAGGGACTCATCAGGGGTAGTTGATTCAAATCCATTTGTTCTCCCTATAAAAATAAGGGCGTCTAATTAACACACTACACCATATAGGAATGCATTGGGATAAAACTTTAGTCTCAGACAATCATGTTAATAACATCACTTTTGAAAACAAGCAACTTGTTATATATATATATATATATGTAGCTACATCCATCATGGATACAAAAGGTATTATGCTGACATGCCTTCCTTCTTTGGATATCCAGACTAACCCATGTGCATTCATAAGATATATGCCAGGGTACATACAACAACCTTAAGGATATCCATCACCTAACATACTAGGCCTATACATGTATATACATCAAAAGTGTCAACTCCAAGGTTCACCCTTTTTAGGGTAGAGTATCCCCACTAGGATCTCCGCTAGTGCTGCTGCTATCATCCATATCCTCCTCGGGGTCTTCTTCCGGTGATTCATCCCCGGCGCAGCACCAGTCGTCTAAGTCATCATAAAGGTCCATATCCTTTTCCCACGTTTCGTTCCAAAAGACGCTTCCATATGTAAATCCCCTTCGGGTTTCTTCATTAATCGTGCTAGAGTGCTCTGTTACTGGTATCTCAAGTGAATCTCCCACCAAGCTTCCTGTGTCAACATTGGTTGGTTCGGGCTTATTAGATGCCTGCGACTCAACCTCCTCACAATCTACCCAGTTTAGGGGTAAAATCGTTTCCGCTGGATCAGTTTCGTCCGACTCGTACCCCCAGTCCATGGAATAATCTCAATCATACAGCTATCATCAAGAAGCAACATAAATATACACACTTATAACTATACTTATCCTTAATCTACTCATAAGTCTCATGTCTTTAGAACAACTCAGATTCCATAGATATTTTAATGCATTTCTTGTCACATAAGACTAACTACCTAACTATGATCATACGTCTACACGTATAAACCTAACAATTTCATCATCTCTTACTCTTTCTACTTCTAAACCTTTGCTCTGATACCAACTGTAACGGTCCCAGTTAAAAATTTTCCATTTAATCATAATCATCTCGTATAATCCAAGCGTGGGACCCATCAGGGTATACTACTTCCAATACAATCATCAGAAACTCTTTATTATACATCAGAACTCCCACTACAGCTAACATGCATGATCCAATCGAGACTTATCATATATAAGTTCAATGATCCATAAGAACACAATCTACATTTACCATATCAACATATATATACATACAAGTAAGAGTCCAACACCAGGTCCTTTATAATTACCGGTCAAGAGTAACGCCCAGCTAAAAGCACGCATATTTATACAAAATCATATACATAACAAAAGTAGCTTCTAATACAATGGTCCTGGTGACGCTTGTCCAGCACAATTGCCCTTAAGCGGGTCCCTTGCCCTTGTCCAAACCTGTAGGTGGAGTTAGAATAGAGTGAGCTTGACGGCTCAGTGAGTAAAACAATATTTAAATATGCTTATCAAGTAGGTATACATGGCTAAATTATCTGGTTGACATGTGTGTCGATATACTATTTTTGTAGGATCTTGTAATTAGCCATGAGCCAAAACAAAACACAGTACCAATGCCTTACTAGTCGACTAGGCCACTCTATAGTCGACTAATTCTAACTGTAAGTCGACTAATCATGACGCTATAGTCGACTGATTATACTTCACACGTACCTGCTTCTTTACTGGCAGTCAGGGACTCATGTAGTCGACTACCCTTCCTGGTATAGTCGACTAACTCAAGTACTAGTCGACTTGAAGTTCCCTATAGTCGACTAAAACTGTGAAAAGTTGTGTTACTCACTGTATGTCACTTATAGTCGACTACCCACCTGGTGTAGTCGACTAACTCAATCTATTAGTCGACTAGTAAGTAGACTATAGTCGACTAAAACTGTCGAAAACAGATTGTTAACTTTCTGTTTGCTCTCTGTATCTGGGATTAGTCGACTACAGTCTATATGTAGTCGACTAATCCTGCTACCCAACAGGATATCTGCCTCAAATATCACACTTCTAGTCGACTATCTCAGGGACCAAGTCGACTACTCTACATAAAAATTGCCTGATAAGAAGCATTTCCAGATTACACGGTAAGGGTTTATGCATGAATATATCATAGGACTTATATCATAGTGATATCCATATATATACACATAATCTCCCCTTCTACGCCTCCGGTTCAACCCGGTCCCTTCCTCCGATACATAATATATAATCTCCCCTTCTACGCCTCCGGTTCAACCCGGTCCCTTCCTCCGATACATAATATATAATCTCCCCTTCTACGCCTCTGGTTCAACCCGGTCCCTTCCTCCGATGCATCATGCCATCATATAATATCAATATGCAAGACATGTAATAAAATCATGGATTCATAAACAACATGAGTAGTACTTGCGGAAATTGAAACACATGAACTCAGAATATTCATAAGGTCAAATACTTGTGTATCTCTTACACATAATTCATTTCCTACTTATTTCTACTCATCATATTGTTAAGATTAGCATGTTCTACTCACACTTGAAGTGGTATGGCCTGATTTTTGGCTGTTTTTGACTGTTGTTGCTGCTGCCCTTCACTACTGCTGCTGCTGCTGCTGTCGCTTCCCTGCTGCTGCTGCTATTGCTGCTGCTTCCCCTGCTGCTGCTGCTTCCCCTGCTGCTGCTGCTGCTGCTGCTTGAAAGGAGAGAGAGAGGGAGAGAGTTTGTGAAGAGGGAGAGAGTTTCTTGATCAAAATGTTTAATCCTCTTCATTTCCCTCTATTTATAGTCTCTAATCCCCCATGAAAGTGTGCCATGTATCCCCTAAACATCCCATCAATTTTAATCACTTCCATGCTTCTCCCCTCTCCATGAAGTACAAGCATGGTGGGGATGGTGGTGATGTTGACTTTTGGGGCAGTATTCTTATACGTATAAATACTTACGTATACACTTGCATATACATACCCGTATAATACCCGTACTAAGATATCATGCATGCATACTAATTCCATTGTCCCTTATGATTATTTAGGAAAAAGAAATGTTTTAATTAAAGCAAGTGTTACACGGTCGACCGCCCTTTAGTTCGAAATGGAAAAACAAATGGTCGGTCGACTGACCCTAACCGAGAGTTAGGGTCTCTCAGTTGGTCGACTGATCGGTCGACCGCAAAGGTTAGCGGTCGACCGGTCGGTTAACCGACAATGTGTACAAACATGCACGCCCCATGGCCAAAGGCCCGGCCGTTTTGGCCTGAAATGGGCACCGGTCGACTGTCCTGTCGACCGACTTGGCCTGACATATTTTTCTGGATAATTTTTGAGTTTCAAACATTTTCAAAGTATTTTGTATTGGTTTATAGGTAATGTAGCAATGTATAGGTGATGAAATACATATTCTAAACTTATTATAAAATTTTGAAAAAAATTATGAGACGTGTATCAAAATCAAACATGCAAAATACCAATAATATCAAAACTTGTATTTTTTAAAATAGTGTATTTTGTGTGTGTAACTTCTTGAGCATCACAACTATATTCTATACTTTAACAAACTAGTATCTTATAAGGCTCTAAGTGACTACAAGATCTTCAATCGAGTTTCTTCATTAGCGACGTCGAGTGTTTTGAGCTTTAATCCCTTGTTTGAATCTTCTTGAGTCTTCAACACCTTCCTTTAGAGGAAGAAAACTCCTTGAATCCTTAAAACCCTGAAATATACTTAAACATTTAAACTTGATTAGTACTAAATAACCACGTATGTTTTGTGTTATCATCAAAACCATAAAACCGGGTGATTGTAACATTGGGCCAACACCAATGACTTGAAATTTTGATGTCTGCTTTATCTTCATGTGTAGATCAAGTTTCATTCTCTGAGCTCATCTCTAGGTATTTGTATCAGTGATTTTCTTGCTGTAACTCTACTCTTCATCGCTTTTTGAGTTTTTTTTTCAAAATTGCTCTTGACTATAAAATCTGCAAAAAAACATAAACAACGCTGCCCATGTAGAACTAAATGTGACAAAAATAGGTTTAAAAAGGATTCAAAATCTATGTGAAAAGCATAATTATCAGTGAGTTCTCTTATATATATATTTTCTACAACTTGCCCAGATATCTCTTGGGTTGTTCATGTTCTCAGTCAGTTTGTTAGTGCTCCCACCTCAGCTCATTATGTGGCATTACTTCGTGGGCTTAGTTATCCCGAAGCACCATTTCTCGATCATTTCTATACAGTTCTGATTCATCACTTTCTCTTCAGGCTTATTCTTATGCTTGACGGGCCGATGATCCTGACAGATGCCGCTGACCACAGGCTTCTGGATTTTTCTGATTTCCTCCCTCATTTCTTGGCGTAGAAAGTGCGAGGATGTTATCTCTCGCTCGAGCACTGAGGCTGGATATCGTGCTATGGTTGATACTTCTTTAGAGCTTCGATGGTTACGCGACCTCCTCTGTGATATTGGTGACTCTATTAGTGTACCTATTCTCATGCATTGTGATAACAAGAGTGCCATGGCTATTGCCTCTAATCCTGTTTTCCATAATCTCACCAAAAATATTAAGGTCGACTGTCATATTACTCGCCAGGTATGGGAAAGGTAAGATCATTCTTCTCTATCTGTCAGGAGCAATAAGCTGATTTATTCACCAAGGTCCAGACCACTTCTTAGTTTCGCATGGTTTTATCAAACTCTCGGTATTTGATCCACCATGAGTTTGAGGGGGTGCTAGTATACATTGTATCTGAACAAGTTAATGTATATTGTATCTGACATGTATAGTTTTCTTATTTATCTCTCCACACTTTTATATATTAATTTAATTGCTTGGTGAATCTATGTACAAAAATTTTTCTTCTCCAAATTATCATAGAGAACCAACTATCTCCCTACATCACCGTCTCTCTCATCTCATCTCACATCTTTTCCAAAGCCTCCATCTCTCATCTCATACACGAGAGACATATATAGTGTTACAAGAAAACTCAAACACTTTCTTATTTTTTAATAATATAGCTCGCATCACTAAATAATCTCGGCCCAAAAGCATATTCGACACAAAGCCAGTCTGAATGCTAGTCCAGATGTGAGACACAAATCCAATAATATACTGAATCTTAAATTGGTTTATGTTTGAAGTTATTTTTTTTCTTATACTGTAAAAGGAATTTTAAATGCAATTCATTACATTCAAGTCAATGAGGGGTTTTAAAGTCAATCATTCACGACAATTTCTCCACTATTTTGAAAATATTTTGCAAATAGTATTTTCCTTCCCCTTTCCTTTTCTTTGTTCTTTAACAATGTATGTCTTTCAATATTGAATTTAGAATTTCCTGAATTTCATCCTACACTCTGTGAGGTCTTCAGTGATTTTCTTTTGTTGAGAAAGTCGGGTTTAAGAGGCTGTAAGTGGGCCTTGCCCAAGTTAGACCTGCTTGACGACAAGACCAAGCCTATCAAAAGCCCATAAGATTTAGGGCTCAAGAGCTTTCGCTCTTGCCTATCTGATCGGCCTGCACGGTCACTGCAAAGCCCCATATGGGGAAAAAATAAAATCTATAAAGCTTATTAATTACTTGTTGAATTTTTCATGTATATTACAATAAACAGAAAATAGAAATACTCTATGTTCACAAAAAATAATACGGTGCCAGATATAGTTTGTAAAAATAAAGTATTCTTTTTATATATAATTTCTTCTTAGGCCGAAAATAGTTTCAGCCCATAATGAAGTTAAGTCGGACCTAAATATGGCCTAGTCGAATCCTTACTCTGCCCAATTTAGGCCACAGCCCACGAGCGACAACGTTTTTTTTCTAGGCTTTTTTAGGCCCACTCATTTCTAAGTGAGTTTTCTTTTTTTTTTTCCTGTCTCTCTTTCTTTTCGTTTTCCTTTCTTCCCTTTGCTTTTTTGTGTATTTAAGAAGCAGAAAGTAAGTAATGCAAAGAACATAGAAATGGTGCTTAAATAGAAATCCCTCTTGGATCTATGTTTCTCTTAATTTCTTAATTATGGTCCTTGGTTTCATAAAAGGGGGGAAAAAAAAAATTCCAAACTCACTATTTTGTTTCTCTTTATTACTCCTATCTCCATCCTGATTGTTGAAGTGATTGTAAGAACTGTAATGTTAGAAGTTTTTAAAGTGTAAATCAAGTATTCTTTCAAATTATTGTAATAATAATAAATTATGTCTTTTGATTTCTGTAAGTTTTTCTGCAAAGTTTTCACCCAAGCTTTTTTGATTTTTTCCCCTCGAGTAATTTAGGAGACAACCTTAGTTGGACTCTCCTTGTTTTGCCTATTGGCTCATCGTAAACTCCAAAAGAGAGGCCACGAGAATTTCATCTGATGTTTCCTCAAATCTTCGGAGATAAAAACAAAACACCATAGAATTTGAATAGGAGTCACTTCAGGCTCTTTCGAATTAATTACTTAGATATATAAACAAACAGCCTCGCATGTAACACAATCTCTTATTACGTGCGAAAGAGTCAGAGAAGAGTGACGATCGAAGTTAAAATAAATATCACAAAATATTTGTGGATCCACGGGCCCCATGGCCTCCTCTCGGGTCCCCACTGTAAACTGATGGGCCCGTGGCCCATATGGCCCACATTTTCCCGTGACAGTTAATGTCCATGGCCCATATGGCCCACACACTCATTATAACTTGGTAATTGATTCTCATCAAAACAGAAACGAGAAAAAGGGAGGGACCAACACCCCATCTCTCTCTCTCTCTCTCTCTCTCTCTCTCTCAGCAGTTTGGCACCTGTCTCTGTTTGTACAGAAAAGGGTGGTCCTCAGCCTTTACAATCTTATTATTATTGATGCAACCAACTTGAATTGAAAACTTTGGGGGCCCTCAAATCTGAGACAAAGGTCCAAAACTTGGGCCAAAGCCAATGAATGGCACATTTTTGGAATTGCTCATGTGGAAGAGCTAGGCTGCCTTTGCCAATTGGTGAAGCAGCCACTCTCATCATGCATGGCCCCAACTGTTGGTTCCTTTGTGTGGTTTGTTTGTAGTTTTCTCTTTGAGCTTAAGCTATATATTTTACTAGGGCAGGGTTTGTGTTCTTTTTCACCCAAAATGTAAGAAGTGTAAACTCTTAGTTGGGAGGTCTCATTTATTGTGGGCCTTGTTGCATGGGGGCCCTAGTGGAAAGCACACATCAATCAACCCAAAGGCAAGGGGTCCTATCCTATATGCAAGTTTCACCAAGGGCCCACAAGCCCATTACTCCCCAGCTACAAGACAGACAGCCTGCTCCCCATCATAATTGTTCAATTGGGGAAGGGTTCTGAGAGATGATTGTTCATGGCAGTGTCAATTCCTTTCCTCTGCAACAGGACAAGCTAGGGGACAATGAAACTGTCCCATTGCTCTCACATGAGTAGTACCCAACAAAGCTCTTTCCATCAAAAGAGCACAAGGACTCAAATTTCCTCTCTTATTCTGTAACACTTTTTGCTACAGTTGTGAAAACTTGGGACCCTGTCTTTAGGATCAATTTTAAGCCTATTCTAGTGCTAAGACCCAGTTCTTTGCATCTTTTAACAGGTGGGCAAAGGCCCAGTGCTTCTGTTGAAATGAAATAGTCATTGTCCTTTTGCCTTTGTTGGGCATCTCAAAGTCTTACCACATTAAAAGCATTTTTCCTGCCACTTTCATATTCCCATGCAAGATGTCAGCCAGCCATGCACAGGGGTTGGCTCCTAGATGGCCCAAGTCTGATTCGAAATTACTTTAAGATTGGGGTGGAGTTAGAGATAACCTCTAACTCCTCCGTTTTCTATCCGATACGTGGTCGGAGAAGCTGCGACACTGGCCAGATGTCGGTGTCGATAACGGTCGGAACCAAAGTCGGACTCGGCGAGTAGGCCAAATCCTTAGGCCTTGAGGTTGAGATCGAGGAAGTCGGGGGAGCGGGTGGTGTGGGGGCAGCAGACTTGCTCTGAGATGAGGGAGATGACATCGGGGATGGAAGAGAGGGTGTGGAAAAGGGAACAATAAGTGTGGCTGAGAGGGCCGCCGGGGAGAATAAAAGGAGTAGTTTGCGACGGCAGAGACAGTGGCAACGGTAGACTCATACCAGTGGTCATAGGTAGAAAAGATGGAGGACTTCGTGTCGCGATTCACGTGGACGATAAAGGTCTTCTTGTTGTCATCATCGACAATGACGGAGGAGTTCAGAGGAGGAGAAAAATTAGAAAGAGAAATTTTTTTTTTTTTTTTGTTTCATTTGTTTGAGGGGTTTTTGGGAGAGAGGGGGGTTTTCAAATTTAGACGACTTATCTCGTTTTGAACCATCACATGATCCCACGCAAGAAAGGAGCCAACCTAGCCCAAATTTTTAAGCATTTGTACCATTACCCTCCATTTCGATCAAGGACCGTTTGGTTAAGGGTGGAAGTGAGGAAGTGAGGAAGTGGCAATAGTTCCCTTTAGAATTTGAGAATTGGTTAGTAAGTTTTCCGATATTTGGATGTTGTTAGGAAGTATGGTTTAGAAAATATTATGTTTTTTCCGGTTTTTGGATGATAATATGGAAGTGGAAGTGGAAAAGTTGACCACAAAGTTGACAGTAAAATAATATTAAAATAAAAATTAATTAAGAAAAATAAAATATGAACTGTAATTAGAATATAAGTGAGATTTTCATGATAAAAAAAATTAACTGTTTTGTGCTACAACTTATTACAAATGAGATTTACATGACCACAAAATTAACTGTAGCACTCTGGAAGCGAGGAAATAGTTGTGTAAAAGAGAAAAGAGAAATAAAAAGAGGTTTTCTTATTTTCTTTTTTTGGTATATAGATAGATAGAAAACTGAGCAATTATACTTCCCTATTTCTTTACTTCTGCTCACTTCTTTACAACCACACACCCCCTTAAGACAACCCACAAGCCAACTAAAGCTATTATGTTGATAGATTTGATAAAAAAATGGAGTTCTTGAGTCATGGTGGGTGGCATCTTTTGCTCCCAAAGATGCCTCTATCCTTGCCCTTTTATTGGTAGTGTGGTAGCTTGAAAACAAACAACAATCAAACCCAAATCTATTCGAATATATATTCTTTTAACCTTTCACTTTTCTTGAATTGATTTATTAATTAAGGTGAAAGAGTGATTTTTGTGGTTGGATTTGATATAAGAGATGAGGGCCAACTGCTTCGTCTAATGTGGGCATGCCACCCATGTGGGCACAGAACCACAAACAGCCCTCTTGCCTCAGCTGAAGATTATATCTAGGCATGACTCCCTATTAAAAGGAATTGAATGTGACAATGACTTGAGATTGTTGGGTGCGCTCTTTAAAAACTCCACCACTTATTTATTATTTATAAAGTAAAGTTTTTTTTTTTTCCTTGTCATAATTGGGGGAGAAGAATTCCAAAAAGATAATAATTATTATTTCAACTCCCACTTGAAATGGCATGAGAGGGGGCAAGCACCAATCCTTGTCAAAAATGGTTTCTTTTTTTTCCCTTTAAAAAAGTAAGGTGACTAATAATATCCCTATCACCATCACAAAAGGGGGGAAGCTACCTTGAAGGCCTGAAAACAGTATCCCCAGTTTTTTTTATTTTATTTTATCCCTCTCTCTCTCTCTAAATATGATTTGGGGCCCACACAACATCACCCAATTTGAGTGCATTTCCCTAAGATTGGGTGAGATGGGGACATCTCACATCCAGTACAACTAAACTTCACAAGGCTTTGGGGGGGGAGAGAGAGAAAAGTGTTTCCTTTTTCTTTTGCCAAATTATTTTAATGAAATTATTTAAATGGACAAGGTTGTGAGATTCTTGAGAGACCTTTCTCTTTACATTTATTTTTGGGCACTAAAGATCAAAGGGGACAATAAAGGAAACCCCACACTTAGGTCCCCCCCCTCTCTCTGTCTCAACCTTAGAAAAAGCTAGAAAACATGAAGACAAGTCAACTGATATCCATGTGCCAACAACCCCTGCCAAACTCTGGGACCCACCACCACTCTTTTCCATTATTTTCTCTCTCTAAAAGCTAAGCTATTGTGGCAGAGAGAAAAGCCAAGAGGGGGTTTGATAAGGTTCAGGAGCCCTCCCCTCCAAAAAAAAGAATAAATAAACCAATGTGTGCCTGTCTTCATCTCAAGGCCTTCTCACAAGAAAGGCTCAGCTCCCCAGATTCATTCACCTGTTTGTCCACATCCATTTGTTATAAATGAGAAAGATTGTGCAGGAGATAGGGGAAAGAGAAACTGTTAGTAATTTAAGGTAAGAATTAATAAACTATAACAGGAGTGGGAGAGTACTAGGTGATTAAAGTAAGTAAAGTACCTAACTAATTATTATAATCACACATCTTGTTGCCATAAGAATCCAAAGATATGAGCTAAGGATATGGGTGGATTAATTCTAGGTGTTCCTTGTCTCCCTCAATCTCCACCAAAACATTGGAGAGAGAAAAAAGAGAGTAATTAACTTGTCACCACTTCACATGTGCTTTTGTTTATTTTGTGACAAAACAAACAAGCATATGTGAGTTGGGCAGAAAGATACAGGGGGGTTGAGTAAAGCCATGTCTTGTGGGGGCTTTTTGTGCTTGGTGGCATCTGATGCCAGTGTGCCACACATCAGATAAGGAACTTTTTACTTTTTGTCCACCCACCAAGGGGAATGCATAAAAGTTCAAAGGGAAAAAAAGAAAAGAAGAAAAGGCTAATAGAGAGAGGAAGAGAGAGAAATATAGAATAAAGGCGGGGGGGGGGGGGGGGGGGGGGGGGGGGGTGGGGGGGGGGGGTTGGGTTGTATCCATTTTCCAAGCACTTGAGAGCTCTTTATTTCTGCTTGTGGTTATTAAATGTGGAGTCTAATGTCAGGGATTTGTATATAAATTAATGTTAATGAACTATTATTGATTTGGATCTGAAATGGACTCAAAAAAATAATAATCAGAAGAAGAATTAGAAAACTAGACAGTAGTTAGTACCAGAAATGTTTTGAAGTGGGGATTTGTTTTGAAGTGGTACACTTGTATTAGGACTTGCAGGAATGGTCATGTGTGCAATGTAAGCAATTTAATTTATTTATAGCAAAAAAACAATGCAAGCTAATATTAGGTACAAAGTACATGCATTTGTTTGTACATTTCTATGTGGGGGACAAGGGAATCAACTTGAAGCATAATATTGATGGCAAGCAACATCTTGAATGGGAAAAGTGAGGTAATCAAACATAAGAGGTTGTCTATTAGCTTATTTCAAAGAGAAACAAGGTGGTTATTGCACAAGTTTGATTTGTATGATTAAAAACTAAAGCTGATTACAGTGGAGTTAATTAGGTAAACCACCACCAAATAGATGAGAAATGTGCACAAAGGAGTAAAGCTAAAAAGAAAAAATGATACATCAGAAGATATCATATATATGCCTGCCTTGTGGAACTGATTGGGTGACTTCTGCACAATAATTTTAATGTAGAAAACTTCTTTTGGTTGAGTGGTCCTTTTTCAATGGTGATGGAGCTGTTGTGAGATGAGACCTTTGTTGAGCTCATGTTGAGAGGAGAGGACTATAGAACAGTAACTATGACCAAAACATGGGTTGAAATTTTTCTTTTTTTTTTAGTGGCATCAATTTGGTTAAGATTCCAAACTTGTTCATTGACATTTTTGTTTTTCAAACAATGGCGCATGCTTACTGATAAATGCTGAATTATGGTACGAGGTTTATTAATGGTTATTATATTGTTCATTTGATTAGGTTCGAAGATAATTAAATTTAAATCATAGTATGTATTTCCAAATATAAAAAGCATTCAAAGTAGTAATATTAAGGAGACATTAAACAGTTA